>JAJLWI010000151.1:0-27168 GCA_030674215.1 Kodamaea nitidulidarum | reverse complement strand
GACAGTGAGACAGTGAGACAGTGAGACAGTGAGCTAGTGAGTGTAGTGAGACATTGAGACAGCGAGTGGTGAGTGGTGAGTCAGTGATTGAGTGATACACTGATAAACCATCCAGTTCTGTAATTTGGTGATCCTTACAATTAATTGCTATTATGATGGCCAGAAAGTTCCACTCGGTCAATATGATGTGATTTCAACTGTGAAGCTTAACTACTCCCGTTCAAGATAATATCCTATCAAGTTTATCCACATTTGGATGCATGTTGGGCCTACCAAACTCACACTCTAAGATGCAGTTTTGCCTATCAAGCACATCTGATTCATCAACGAAAGCTCTGATTCACTCACTACAGTTTAGTTATTCTCCTTTGGAGTAAGTTCACTGACGCTCGTGGAGTAAGTTCACTGACGCTCGTGGAGTAAGTTCACTGACGCTCGTGGAGTAAGTTCACTGACGCTCGTGGAGTAAGTTCACTGACGCTCGTGGAGTAAGTTCACTGAATTGCTCGTGGTGTACGTTTTAGCCAACTCTAGACAATCAGCTAGAACATATAAATCATAGAGGTTCCAACGAGTAATCACTTCATTTTGTTCACTAAATATTTCCTACGAAGTTCCATTTTTTTCATTCTTGCGTTCACTCGTGGAGTTTTCCTCTTCTATAATATAAGTCCACATACCCACTCACTTCACGAGCGAAGTCCATATACTCACTCACTTCACTCGCTTCGCTCGTGAAGTTAAATAATTTTTACATCCCCTAAAATCCTACCTTCTACACTTCTATTCCTTTTACATTAATAATCATAACCTTTTATTCTTTACCGTACAGACATTACTCCAAGTGATTATTACCAGCCGTTACCCTTACTCCCAAATTCTTCTTTCCGATTATCACAAAGCCACAATCACTCCCCAAACTTCTTTCTGATCATCACAAACTCTTCGTCCTCAACTTCTTGCATTTCAGGCAGGTGTGTTTTGATAATAGTCGAGCTAAGTGGAGCAGAGCCTGGGAGCGGCAATTTCGGCGAGGTTGTAGCCACTGGGGATTCCTCGACGTACGTAGCCTTAATTATGTGCTCAACAGCATCATCGTCTCGCAGTGCTTCTTTAATTTGCTCAGGTGCATTCTTGCCGTCTTTTTTGTTCCCAATCTCCTTGATTGGTGCTTCAGGCTTGTCCAGTTTTAATGCGTTTTCAATGTCGTTGATCTTCTTCAATTGCTTCTCCATCTCAGTGAGCTTGGTATTGGTCTTCTTCTCCACCTCAGCAACTTTAGCATTAACCTTCTTCTCCAACTCAGTAACCTTCGCATTGGTCTTCTTCTCCACCTCAGAGACCTTGGCATTAACCTTCTTCTCCACCTCAGAGACCTCGGCATTAACCTTCTTCTCCACCTCAGCAACCTTAACATTAACCTTCTTCTCCATCTCAATATTTCCCCTCACAAGCTTATCCTCAAGCTGCTTTTGAACGCGGTCCACTGCCTCGAACTTGGCAGCAAGTTTGAGGCGGTCAACTAAAGCCTGCTTTTCGATCTCAGCAACCTTCTCGTTAACCTTTCTCTCAATCTCACTCGTGGCTTTAGCGAGCTTTTCCTCAAGCTGCTTCTGGAGACGGTCTAAAGCTTCAAACTTGGCTGTAAACTTCTTCTCAAGATCGGTCGAAGAGCACGCACACTCATCGGACTCTTCGCTTGCAGTGGTGGCTTCATCTTCCGACTTTTCTGGCTGCGAAGACTCAGCTTGTTCTTCACCCTCGGCACTGCAATTCTGACCAAACTCCGGAACAAACACCTTGATCAAAGATTCCAATGGGTTCTCCGACTTGGAGTCCTTTGCCCAAGCGCAACCATTGTGGTTGTTTCCCAATTGAACATTTTGGAATACTCCTCCCAAAATATCCACGAGGTCTTGAGGAGTAAATTCTTGGTACTTATTGTCATTTTCTCTCTTTGCTTCTTCTTGCTTCTTTGCTTCTTCTTGCTTCTTTGTTTCTTCATTTGCCTTGCGCGCAGCTTCAACTCTTCTTTGTGTCTCGGCTCTCAAGGCCTCCATAGCTTGCGCTTCAACAGACTTGGCTTGTGCCCGTGCTGCACGCTCTTTTTGGATCCTTTCAGCTTCGGCATTTTGTGCAGCAATCACACGCTCCCTGGCAACATCAAACAGATCGCGATCGTGGGTCTTTGGCACGGAGATCTTCAAAACATTACCATATGGAGAAAAAGCATCACTCATGGTCATGGTGATCTTGTTGTGGTCAATCGGACCAACGATGAAATCCCGCCTCGTGTGGTCTCCCTGAAGAATCAACTTGTACCTTCCAGAGGTAAGTTTGGCAACAGCAACTTCATAGGAGTGAGGGTCTTTGGGGTTGATGATATTGATGTGGTATGAATCTTCGGTTTCTCTCAATTTGTAGGAAGTAGGCATAGAAAATATGATTGGCATTTTTGACTGATGAGGGAGATGTGGGTGATTCTTGTGGTTTTATAGTAAGCATCCCATTATGTATAGTTGGTGGCAAAATTCCATGATTGTCTGGAAGGTTCGAGTGCACATGACGATAAGATTCTAGAAATTCTATATTACGTAAGGAGGAACGAACTTCACGAGCGAACGAACTTCACGAGAGTGAGTGAGTGACTTACATAATGGAGTGACTTACATAATGGAGTGACTTACATAATGGAGTGACTTATATCATGATGGAGTGCCTTACATAATAATGGAGTGAACTTATATCATAAGAACCTATATCATAATGGAGTGACTTACATCATTATGATCTAGCTATATGACCGAGTGACTTAAATAATTGGGAGATTTGGTTGAAGGGGGTCAATAACACTTAATATCTAAATTCGTAGTGATGTGTGATGTGATCAGCGGAGTCTGATCCGATAGTCCCGGTGACCCTGGTTTGACAGAATGCTAAAAAGAGAAGCTGCTGTTTTTTCGACACAAGATAGATTATCAATAAGAACCGTGACATCAATTAGAACCGTTACGGAATACTTTAACACTTTTGCGTAAAATGTCAGCGAGCTTAGATGAAAACAGTGACATAGACTGTGATTCTTGCGCTATAACCGAAGGCAGTGCTGGATGTAGAATTGTAATTATACACTGTAATCATGCGGCTTACGTAAGCATAATAATGGCTGCAAATCATGAGAATTTGGAATCGAACTGAACAAGCGAACGAACGAACTTCACGAGCAAAGCGAGTGAAGTGAGTGAGTGAGTGAGTGAGTGAGATAACGAGTGAGTGAGATAACGAGTGAGTGAGATAACGAGTGGGTGAGATAACGAGTGAGTGAGATAACGAGTGGGTGAGTTAGCTAGTTAGTGAGTAAGTGAGTATGTAAGTTAGTGAGTGAGTGAGTGAAGAAGTGAACAGTGAGTAAGTGAGTGAGTGAGTGAGTGAGTTAGTGAGTAAGTGAATACACATTATGTATAGAGATAAATAAAGCAGTTGATTGAACGGTTTAATGAATTGGTTAAGTCATTGACTAAATTACTCACCCATTAATTTACTCACTCACTAAATTACTCAGCCAGTAATTTACTCACTACAACTCACTCACTTACTAATTTACTCATTCACTCAATCATCTCTTTTAAATACTTCACTCAATAATCTCTCTAATTCACTCACTAATCTCTCTTTATATTAATTCACTCACTAATCTCTTTCCATAATAATTCACTCAATAATCTCTTATGTTCGTTCAATTACCCTATTATATCTTCCCATGGTTACTCAAGCATTCAATTAGCTCTTACACATGATTAAGCTCACTCACTTCACTCGATCAGCTCGTTCAGTTAATCGTGGGAATCCAAAGATGGTGGGAATTTAAGTATAGGAATAAAAGAGGAATAAGTATGGTACGAATTCAAGTATAGAAATAAAAAAGGTGTTGTACTAATAAGTTTAGAGTGTTGAACTAATATTTCAGAGTGTTGTACTGGTATGTTAAGTAGCTAGTATACCAATATGTTTAGTAGTGTTGTACTGGTTTATTAAGTAACTAGTGTACCAATAGATTTAGTAACCAGTGTACTAATATTTTTAGCAACTAGTGTACTAATTAATTTAATAACTAATGTTCTAGTACAATTGCTAGTGTCATAATGGTACTTTTATAAATATATTATATCTATATAATATAGCTTACTCGTTCAGTTTTCTCCATATTGTTTGTTCACTCACTCACTCACTTCACTCGGTTCGCTCGTTCGTTCGTTCGTTCGTTCGCGCTTACATAATATTTAAATACTCCACCTTCCACCTATGGACGTTCTTGACTCACACTCTTACGTCAACAGCACAGCCTTCGAATTCCTACTCCTGGAGTTGGTACTGGGATCGGTGCGAATCTCACACCAGATCAACGAACAGCAAAAAGAGAGCGTTTTGGAGCAGAAAGACACTCCGGGTGTGCTCAGTACCAGTGACGCACTTTCGACAATACCCGGCGATTTTCCCGGGAGAGTCGATGTGTTGGACTCGCATCTACTTCAAGAGGACGATGCCACTCTTCGCATCGAGCAATACGGGTATTCTGTGGGGTTAAAACTTGCCGATCTTCTTTTGTACAAGATTGGAGGGGGCCAGAAGCTTGTGGACATACTAGATGTGATGAAGTTTTTGTGTAGGGATGTGTGGAAGGCTATATACAACAAGCAGATGGACAATTTGAGGACCAACAATAGGGGAACTTTTGTGTTGGTGGATAATAGGTATAAGTTTATTGCGAATATGGCTAGTCAAAAGGGAAGTGAGGATACTATACATAAGGCCAAAGCGCATTTATGGTTTCCGTGTGGGGTGATTCGGGGGATTTTGATGAGTTTTGGGACGGAATGTCGGGTTGTTGCTGAGATTGGTGAGTTTCCACTGGTGACGTTTAATATTCATACGGGAATTAACAATTGACGTGACTACTGAACGAGCGAACGAACTTCACGAGCGAGTGAGTGAGTGAACTAACTTCATAGAAGGAGTTTCTCAACGAACGAACGAACTTCATGAGCGAAGCGAGTGAAGTGAGTGAGTGAGAAGTGAGTGAAGTGAGTGAGTGAGAAGTGAGTGAAGTGTGTGAGTGAGAAGTGAGTGAAGTGAGTGAGTGAGAAGTGAGTGAAGTGTGTGAGTGAGAAGTGAGTGAAGTGAGTGAGGGAGTGAACTTACATCATAGAAGGGATTTTCTCAATGAGTGACACACTATGTGACCAGTGAGGAGTGAGTGCGTGAGTGAGTGAACTTAATTCATAGAGGGATTTTCTGAACGAACTGAACGAGCGAACAAGCTTTACGAGCGAAGCAAGTCAAGCAAGTGAAGTGAGTGAGTGAGTGAGTGAACTTATATGATAGAGGGGTTTTCTGAACGAATTTCACGAGCGAAGTGAATGAGTGAGCGAGTAAGTGTGTGAATTGGCTGAACTAAGTGAATTGACTGAATATGGCTGAATTTACTGAATCGGCTGAATTGACAGAGTGGGTGAACTAACTGAATTGAGTGCGTGAGTGAGGAGTGAGTGAGTGAGTGAACTTACATACTGGAAAGATTTTCTCAACTAAACTTCACTCAATTACTCGCGAAGTGAGTCAGGAGATGTATTACACAGAGGATGGACTGAAACATAAGTTTTAATGGATAGTTAGAAGAATCAAGATAATTGCTTTCGCAAATAGAGTTTCGAGAGGATAATAGGGAATAATAATTACACACCGGTCGAGTAAATGTGGCTAAGATCTAAGACACTTGGAAGTTACGAGTCTCATTATGTCAGCGTGTATTGAAAGAGGCAAAAAGGTTGTAAGAAGCACAATGAATATAGAAATGAATATTGGTGCAAAATGAATGAGTAGTGAAATGTGGCTGCAATATATAACGAAAAACACTCAATTACTACTGAAATGATATTGTCATATAACGAAAAACACTCAATCACTATTGTAATGCTCATTGGCTGCAACATATCCGAAAAACACTCAAAACACTCAATGATAGTGGGAGTATTGGATACTAAATATAAGACTACTATCACTATAGTGACATAAAGTCCACTACCCATGGATCCCTGCCTTCAGTACCAAGGATTGCTGTAGGATCCACTCCTCAGGACCTAACTATAAATAGGGTAGGAGTCTCCTCTTTAAATAAACAAGTAACACATAAGCTATTCTCTGACCCAAAGGGTGGAAACACTGACCCATGACTACTGAAGTGATTATTGGCATATAACGAAGAAGTCAATGACTACTGAAATGTTGCAAAATGGCTGCAACATATAAAAAAGACGATCGCTATCTTTATTATTGCTAGTTTATTCATTCACTCACTTCACAAGATAGTTCATTCGTTCAGTTATGTATGTATATGATGTAAGTTCACTCACTCATTCATTAATTAAATAATGAAAGTTCAGTCAGTATTTCAATAATTTTTAAATGATAGAAGTTCAGTCAGTAATTTAATAATCTTTAAATAATGAAAGTTCACTCACCCACTCACTTCACTCGCTTAGCTCGTTCAGTTCGTTCGTTCGTTCAGTAATCTCTCTATATAATGAAAGTTCACTCACTCACTTACTCACGCACTCACTTCACTCACTTTACTCGCTTCGTCGTGAAATGAGTGAGTGAAGTTCATTCGCTCGTTCGTTCAGTTATTCTATTTTTTATTACCATGGCCCCACCCTCAATCCTTCGTATCAAACGTAAAAGAGGCCAGGACCCCCTCACCGCGCTCATCCTAGAGGATCAGCGCAGCATTAAACGCTCAAAAGTATCCACCCCAGTGCCATCTCCTTCCTCATCCCCAAAAACCTCATCAATATTGCCACCAACAGTCCCCACAAACAAAATCTACAGACTCAAACGAACAGATGAGGTCGGAAACAAGGAGGAAAACGACGTATTACACACAATCCTTGCGCCGGGAGAACAAAAACCACTCGATCCCGATGCACGGCAGTTCATCATCCCCACAAAATCTACCATCGAGGATACTGTCATACCCAATGAGCTTTCTGACATGTTGGAGACGTATCTCAGTGTGGATGGAGTTGAGTCCAAAACTGAGGATTACGTGTACGACGTGTATTATGTGGATTCTGAACCCATGACTACGGCGAACCATCCGCAGTCGCAGATTGGGTATATCAAATTTTTCGAAGAGGACGAGGATAATGAGGTTCTTAAGGTGTATGAGCTGGATAAGGATGAGGATTTGAGGCTATCGGACGATGAGGATTCCAATGCTGAGGATTTTTATCAGAATGACTATCCGAGTGACGATGATCCGGAGTGGAGCGATGAGGGGTGGGGAGATGAGGGGGATGAGGAGGATGATGAAGATGAGTATGGATATTAGGGGGGAGGAGTTAAGGGGTGAGTGTGGATTAGAAGATGGAACACCAAATACATGATTATTTGGGTAAGGGGAATAGTTGGGGGGAAAAGGAATAACTGTTTTGAATAATCATAGAAGAAGGAATATCTTCAAATGAGCACCTTGAATACTTAAAGAGTTAGGTGAGTACTGTAATGAGGAAACAGAAAAAAGTACAAGTATCTCGAAATAGGTACCCTGGATATTTATGAGTATCAAAGTGAGTGATATGATGAGGACCTTGAATATTAATGAGAACTAAAGTGACTCCAAATAATGAATATTAAAGTGAGTACCTCCAAATAGGTACCTGGATATTCATTAGTACCAAAGTGAGTACCTCGAAATAGGTACCTGGATATTTATCAGTACCAAAGTGAGTACCTCAAAATAGGTACCTGGATATTTATCAGTACCAAAGTGAGTACCTCAAAATAGGTACCTGGATATTTATTAGTACCAAAGTGAGTGATTTGGAAAGGACCATTTAGTACTAATGAGTACCAAAGTGATTGCTTGAATTAGGGCCCTAAAACTGAGTACCAAACTGATTGCTTCAATTAGAACCGAAATAACAATCAGTACCAAAGTGAGCGCTTTGATAAGGACCTTGATTACGGATGAGTGCCAATGTGATTGCTTGAATTAGGGCCCCAAATAATGAGTACCAAACTGATTGCTTCATGAGGACCCAAATAACAACAAGTACCAACGTGTGATGACCGCAATACCCTTGATTACCCAAAGTCGGGTTATCATTCTCTCAGCATTAAAATATTACAACTTGAATCAACAGACTTAAGCTGCTGGGTGGAAATATTGCCGGGATAGTACCAGAACATAGTGACGGAAACACAATGTATAGTCAAAAATACATAACTAAGAAGCAGATTGATTAAAGGTTTCCAGTCATAGATGAAACTTATATGACCATAAGCCTATTCTTACACACCTAGTGGTTTCCACTTTCTAACGGTTGGGAGAGACGTTAGTGGTAGTTTAAGATTTGAGTGAATCGTTTGGATATGAAATATTGGATTATGTACTTATTTGTTCAGTTGGGCTTTGTATGGTATTTTCTTTCAGTGATGTTCTTTTGATTAGTGAAGTTCTTTTGATTATCTCAGATGTTGATCTGATTATCTCAGATGTTGATTTGATTATCTCAGATGTTGATTTGATTATCTCAGATGTTGATTTGATTATCTCAGATGTTGATTTGATTATCTCAGATGTTGATTTGATTATCTCAGATGTTGATTTGATTATCTCAGATGTTGATTTGATTATCTCAGATGTTGATTTGATTATCTCAGATGTTGATTTGATTATCTCAGATGTTCTTTTCATTATCTCAGATGTTCTTTTCATTATCTCTCACGTCCTTTTCATTATCTCTCATGTCCTTTTCATTATCTCTCATGTTTTCTCTACTTTTCAGTCATGTTTTCATTATTTCAGTCATGTCCTTTTAATCTCATTATCTACATTCTATCACTCATATTATTTTCACTTTAACCTCTTCTCATACTCACTCATGTTATCTACGTATATTCCTTCAGTTACATTCTATGCTCCCATTTCAAAAGTGTCTATATTTTTTTGTCTATAAATTCGCAGCCAATTTAACCATTATGAATAAAAATAAACACTTTCCATAACCTTCGCTAAATCCAACCCACCCTTCTCTCCAATATCCAAAATCCTCACTCTCACCAACACCGGAAACCACTTCTTGATTGAAAATGCCTCCTCTCCTTCACCTCCATACTCGCGAAGTCTCCCCCCTTCCTTCATGAAACACACAGGATTGTATTCCGCAACAAGCTTCTCAATCTCTGAGTTGTCTTCCATTTCCCTCTCCAAAACCTCAGCATAGGCCCGAAGCGAGATCTTTTCCTCTCGTCTAAACTCCTTCACTTTCTCGTAAAAAACACCCTCTCTTCTCACCCACACAATCTGCCACAGCTTACTGGTCAAAGCCTTCATATCCGCATGCGTAGCCTTCAACAAATCATTACTGTGCAACCGGATAAACTGCTCTCGCAAAACTCTCGAAAGCGTCTCCACTGCTCCGGCATGTGTCCAATAGGAGTCGTGAACCGCGACAAAATTGTGCCCGAGGCCCTGCATCTCAACACCCGTCATCAACATATGCACCAGATCAATCAGATGGACGTAATTGGGCGCTACAGCATTACACTGTTTGCGTTTATCGATGTAGGCCTCGTTTCTTGGGGTTCGGAATGCAATCGCTTGCAATGCTGTGGGAATGTTCTTAGGTTTAGCCACACGATAAAGTTGTACCACAGGAAAGCCGCTGATAGTATTCCATTGCATGCCGTGGTAGAAACGGCCGTTTAAAGCGTCCCAAATAGAATCTCCTTTTTCGACACGCCGAATCACCCTGTAACAGTTGTCTTTGAGCCAAGATTGAATGCGGGCTGCGCCTTGAAAAAGCTCCAGTAACGAATCTAGTACAAGCCCTGCAAGATAACTTGAAATTTGGTATTGTTTGATTCGAATTTCCTCCATAAGTGAATTTTGTTTAATTTCACCTCTTTCGATCCTGAGGTCGTACTCCAGGAGCATTTCTGAGATTCTGTTGTGGATCTGCTCTGAAGCCCCATGGCGAGTAACACCGTACACAGTAGTCATGACGGTTTGTTTAATGAGTTTTCGCGAGAGGATTTGAGAGCTCAAACGAGCAAGGTGTTTTGTTTCAGAAATGATATCATGGGCGTTTGAGCAAAGGGGTACGCGACCCAGGGAACTGAAAGTTTCGGGAATAGGTTGGACGATTGTTTCATTTTCGATATTTTCTTTAATTTCATCGTTTTCCTCTGGTTTTTCTCTTTCCCTTGATTTTTCTCTTTCCTTTTGTTTTTCTCTTTCCCCTGCTTCTTTTCTTTCCCCTGTTTCCCCAGCTTCTTTTCTTTCACTCTCTTCCCCTTCCTCCTCCACCTTCCCTCCTCCCTCATTCCTCTCATTCTTCCTCTTCACAACCTCCAAAACCCTCGTGTATGCATCCGCCTTTTTATCACCCGGTACCAAGTTCACAGCCTCTCCTCCAATTGCATCCCCCCCAAGAGCAGCATAATGCTGTAACCCATTGCACGACCCATCCATGTGAACGGGAATCCGTGATACATACTCCTCTTCCTTGCCGGAAAAAGCCTCAATTGAACTCATCTCCATGCACAACGCAAGGGTTTGCCATGGTTTTTCCGCATTCTGCCAAAATTTTGCAGCCATGGGCAGTCGTGCACAGTCCAAAATTTGCAGCCTATTTTGCACGTAGAACTCAAGTCTTTCTTCTAGCGTCATCTTGTCGTGGCCATACAAACCGACTAGCTGGTATATGAGCCACTTTTTACCGTCGGGCCCAAGTTTTCTGCCCTCCCAAAACATCATCAACCCTCGTGTAGCATCGTCCATATAGTGCGAGAGAAGCGATACCATGGGATAAGCACGCCCGCGAAAGTCGACATTATGAGGCAAGAAAAACACATCTCCGTTGTAATCCAATGCGTTTGACATCGCTTGTGTCATTGTGAATACGGTGCGAATGTTGCGAAGATCTTCGTTGTCAGTATTTTTCGGGGGTATTTTCAAGAACCCTGAAGACAATTCCATTGCAGCATTAAAGACTTCCAAAACTCTTCCGTTTATGGCCCAGCCGTTTTGTGAAAGCACATTGAGCGCACTATATGTGCCCTCCAACTGGCCGTTTTTGTTTGCCTCCTCCATAACAGAGAGCAAAGTTTGCGAGTCTACCAGCGAGACTATCGGCTTGAGATCGCCTAGGTACCCCCCACACTTTGGCAGAGTCCACGCCTTTGGTGGGTGTAACATAGGCAAGTACAAGGATTTGCCAGTTGCTAGAGACTCAAAGTGCCTGTATTTGTAAAAGACGTATGGATGAAGCAGAATCATACCAATGGTTTTACCTCTGGCGTAGGCCATTTCATGGATGAAACCATTTTTGGAAAGTCCATTCCTAACGAGTTTTCCATCAAATCCTTGCAAGTCATTGCTGAAAACTTTACAAGACTCGATGAGCTCTTTTATGAGAGCAGCAAAGAGTTTGATCCCCTCTTCGCGCGATAGCTCTTGCCAGCCCGCAATTTTTTCGCGCACAGCGTAGCGACAAACAACGTAGTGCAAGTTTGTAGCGAGGCGAACCACGGGAACAGACCCTTGTTTTGCTGTTATTGTTTGAGTGATCATGTTGGATAGCATTAGTGTGACAAACGACTCCGCTTTGATGGACCCCACATAGTACGACCATTCGCTGAGCGGGTGCGAGGGCGTACTTGAGTCAAGTACTAGCTTTTTGAAGTTTTGAACGCTTTCTTTGTACCATCTGAAAAGAATGTCTTCTGGGCCTTTAAACAGATGTGCTCTGTTAGCGAAGTTATCCAGCATGGAAAGCATGTAGCGTTCTAAAACATGCTGTCGGGGCAAATTAAAAGCGTGGTAAGATTCCAAGAAAGACTTTTTATCGGAAGATAGTTCGTATAGTTTCCATAGTTTGGGACTTTTGTCGGCTTCGTTTTGGGTCATTTCATCGATGGCGTGCGCGCAAAGTTGATTTTTGTCAGTCTTGTTTGCTTCATTTTTGGAATCGTTTTTGTCAAATCTCTCATTACTTTTCCAATCTCTGTCAATCCTTTTCCCAGCTGGTCCCTGACCCACCCCCACGTGAAACCTGGTTTTCCTTATAAACTCACAAATCCCCTCCAAATTCACATGACCAAGCTCGTCCTTGTATTTTTCCATCACCTTTTCCATAAAGTCGTCATTCTTTTCCACTAAAGGCCTCTTTTTCACACCCTCCTGCAACCTCAACCTCAACTTGCGTAGTCTTGTGGAAACAGCCACCAACTCACTCAACTTTGCGACGTTCTCCTCGTTCAAACTCCTGCTCAAAACCTCCAAATCCAAGCCTCTTTTCACTGCTTTTTCAAACCATAGCACTATCATTTCTCGTGCAATAGCACCCCTAAAGGCGTTTTCAGCTGGAAAGCACTCGCAGAATTTGGCTGCGAATTCGAGATCCAACACACGAGCAGTTTGCTTTTTGATCCTAACTCTCGAGAAGGCCTCGTATGCCTGCACTATAGAGTGGAAGCTGGTCTTATCAAAGCTTGCGATGAGTAGCTTGAGACAAGAGACATACAATTCCAAACCTTTTTTATCGCTCAGGATCCGCAAGAGTGTGGAGTTGACACGATTGAAGTCGCGTCGCAACAATGCTTGTAAAAAGGTGAGCCTGAGATTTCTCAATGTAACGTTTTCTGTTGGAGGCTGGGGGCAAGAGGGAATTTTCAAGGGTAGAGCACGAAAAAGGGGAAATCGAGATGACAGAATGGTGTCGATTTCATTCTTTTTTGGAGAATTGGAGTGAATTTCTGTGAGTTGATTAGGGTTTGTGTTTGTAGGGTTTGGATTGGGTATATTGATGTATGTGTTGCTGCTTTTCTCAGTTTTGTGATTTTGAATGTTGCTTGGACTTGAAAAGAAGGTGGATAGAATGTCTGCAGAGTTTTCTGAGATTGGCAGGTTTGAGGTGTTGATATTTAGTGATTTGTCTGAAGGTTGTAACTTGTGGGTGTGATTTGACAATTGGTATAATGATTGGTGATTTGACGAATTTAGGTCAAGCAGGTTTAAGTTTGGATTCAGATTCAAATTTGACGAATTATGGTCAAACAGGTTCTCATTTAGATTCAGATTTGATGAATTCAGACCAAACAGATTCAGGTTTAGATTCAGATTTGAGGAATACAGACCAAATAGGTCCAGTTTCAGATTTGACGAATACAGACCAAACAAACTCAACTTTTGATCCAGTTTATCCGACCTTTGATGAAAGTTTTGATTCAACTTTTGATTCAACTTTTGATCCAACTGCTCACCAACATTTTCCTCTCCCAACTTCTGACCAACATGGTTCTTTTCAAAGTTTTGACCTAGAATGTCCTCCTTTCCCAGCTTCTCATCAAACGGTCCCTGTTTCTGATTAGATGTCGTGAAGGACCGTGCCTTTTTTAATAATAATGTGCTTGGTTTCAATAGCACTAGCTCTGTTTGATTTTGTTTTGAATTAGCCTGCGAGGCTCTGACAACAAACGCGGGAGTATTTAGTGAAAAGTGGGCTTTTCTCACATGTACGGATCTTGGGAGTTTCATATCATGTTGAATGAATTGTAATAACCAGGATTGAGAGTAGAGAAAAGATCAGAAAGTGATTTTTTGGTCGAGAGCGAGCAAATGAACGATCGAACGAACTTAACGAGCGAAGCGAGTTAAGTGAGTGAGTGAGTGAGTGAGTGAGTGAGTGAGTGATAGAACATTGAGAGATTTACGGTAGGAAAGAAATCAAGGTGAGGTAAAAGTAGAAGACTAGAAGACTAGAAGACTAGAAGACTAGAAGAAATGGATGGTACAAAATAATATGGCAATATCTAATATGTCGATTTTATAGAGCACAAGTTATGAATAAGAACCAGCACAATCTGAAAAGTTAGAATAGGTGTGAAATGGCAGCTAGAATAAATTATGGCGAGGGCATATCTGAGTATTTAGAATCATATGTATGCGATCATATGTATGTGAATCATATGAATACAAAAAATCATGTGGATGGAATCATACAAAATGTATGGAATCAAACAAAATCAATTTGTATGCATCATCTGTACCGAAATCATTGTATGAGATTCTTTCAAATATCATAGAAGACCACATCCTATGCATAAGAATCGCATGTATGAAAATCATCTTTATCCCCCATTATCCCACCATTATCCCATCACACCCACCATTTACCCACCCAAATCTCATCCAGCCTTTTCATCCTGAATCCATCATGTTTGTTAAATTATCTCTATCAACAACGCTAAAACAGTATCATACACTACTTGGTTACTCATTCACTTAATCGTACTCATTCACTTAGTCTTACTCACTCACTTATTCTTACTCACTAATCGTACTCCCTCACTCCCTCACTCACTTAACTCGCTTCGCTCGTTAAGTTCGTTCATTCGCTCGTCATTCTTTTTCATGATTGTATCAATACTGAACCTACCAACACCCGAAGGACGCACAAAACTCCCCGAAAATGACCGTGATATCTATGCCCTATTGCTCCGAACACAGGTTCATCACCATAACCCATCACTATTTTGTACAGACTTCACATCAAACCCCAACATCCAATCCGAACACCCCCCCTTAGTGTACCGCCATGGTTACACGGTCCCCAACGACCAAATGTTCTTCATATCGGTATTTGAAGAAAAGTGGCACGCCATTGCATACCAGTACGAAAGGGCCACGCATCACAAATGGCCACTTCCCAACTGTGAGCACTCTTTTGGGCATATTGTTGTGTTGAAAATAGGTCTTCGATTACACTCTTATCAGGGCAGAACAGAGGGTACTTTGAAATCCTTTGAACTTGTTACTTCAGCCACAGAACCCGACAGCCATTTGGATGGGCTCTTCACTCGGATGTTTGCAGTCCTCCCGCAAAAATTCTTCGAAGGAGTGGATGCACGGTTGGTTCCAGAGAAATACTGGGGGAGATTACGTTATAACAATGGTGTGAAGGTGAGTCGATCACAGGAATTCAGCGAACCGCGCTTGCAGTTTGGCGAGGCGATCAAGAGGGAGGTGGTTGTGAGAAGTGGGATGGTTCCGGATACTTTAGGGAGTGATTGTTTTGATAGTGATAGTAGTGGGGATTCGGAGGGGGGTGGGTTACAAGAGATGGGAGGGATAAAAGAGACGAGAAGAGACTCAAGCATTTCTGGAAGGGACCCAAGCATTTCGGGAAGAGTAGGAAACATCTTGGGAAAGGAACTAAACATCTCAGGAAAAGATCAGAACATTTCGGAAACAGCAAATCATGGAATTCTGCGCTTGAGCGTACTAAATATACGACATTCTAGTAAGAACCATGAAAAATCTACCGAAAGTAATATACCAAGTCAGAATCGACTGAACCAAGGAAATCATTTTAATCCTAAAGAGAATTCATTCGAAGGAAAGCACCAACAGAAAAATATTTACACTCTTCGGGACCTCAACAAGCTTTCTCGGGGAAACACGCAACGACTTTATCCCGTTTCTTGCTATGTGGTTGGATCTATTCCCTCGGACTGGAACCATATTTGTACTAAGCCGTACATTTTTGACTCGAAGCGGAGAAAGTGCGTAATTGGCGACCCTGTGCCGAGGGGTTTGGCTCTTATTCTAGCGGATACGGCTTCCAAGTTGCTTACAAAAGACAATGCGCTCACTGTGTGGATTCCCCCAGAGGAGGTGCTCGACTTTTTTGGCGTGGAGTTCACTGAGGAGTTGTATACGACATTGCACGAGTTTAATGAGAAGTGGGAAGGGCAGGAGAAGAGGAGGATACTGGTGGATTTGTATGGGGAAGAGTTGGATGGGGTTTTTAGGTGGCGAAAGCATAAGTTGAAGGTTGGGGATATTTTGGAATTGAACGAGCGAACGAGCGAACGAACTTCACGAGCAAAGCGAGTGAGTGATTGAGTGAGATTAAGTGAGTGAGTGAGATTAAGTGAGTGATCTTAGAGACAACTTAATGGTGAAGAGCGAAGCGAGTGAGTGAGTGGACGATCTTAGAGACAGCTTAATGAGTGTACAATCAGATAGCTATATGTGAGCAATCTTTTGAATGTGCTATATGAGTGAACAATATTCCAAGAGACATTTAAATGTGAGTCAACAAAAACCTTCTTCCCACCATATACCACGATGATGAATGTAAAAGCAAAAAAGAACTCACAACTCATGTACTTCATCCAGAAGCGACCCTGATATCAACATGAACCCACTGCATCCAATAATGGTATATACTCACTTTCCCCATACGCAAACGCAGCAGTAGAGGTGGGGGCAAATTTTATCACAACAAACTACAAACATACGAGCAATTCCGCCCACCTGACACATCTGTATCAGATGAGGGACTGGGGATTATTAACGTTGAGGACTGGTATTTGGTTTAAAGACTAATGTTCTGTTTTGAAATGAAGGACTGGTATTTGGTTCAAAGACTAATGTTCTGTTTTGAAATGAAGGACTGGTATTTGGTTCAAAGACTAATGTTCTGTTTTGAAATGAAGGACTGGCATTTGGCTTAATGACTAATGCTCTGGTTGATGAAGTTTTAGAATTTGGTTTAATGACTAATGCTCTGGTTTGCATGAAGTTCTGGCATTTGGCTTAATGACTAATGCTCTGGTTTGCATGAAGTTCTGGTCCGCAATAAAAGACTACCGTTCCAGTAAAGACTAAGACACATTCTGGCCAGGACCAAAGTTCTCCACTTAGAAATGAACTTTTGGGGTTCACTTCCGTGTGTGATTAACGGGACTGAACTTTACTAGACTGAACTTTTTCCCTTCGATCGTCAAACTAGTAGAGCTTCCTTCGATCGTCAAACTAGTAGAGCTTCCTTCGATCGTCAAACTAGTAGAGCTTCTCTCTAATCATCAAACTTGTAAAGCTCCTTTTTAATTTTCAAAATAACTTTGAAAGCTTCTCTTCAATCATCAGCTAATTTTAGAGCTCCCTTATCAAACCTATTTTAGAGCTCCCTTATCAAACTTATTTTAGACCTTATCAAACTTATTTAAAGCTTCCCTTCAATCATCAAACCAACTTTATAAAGATCACCTTTAATTCCTGTAATTGTTTCTTTCAGTAAGTTCATTCGTTCAGTAATCACCGAATTCATCCAATCCACTCACTCACTCACTAAGTTCAGGACCAAAATTTTGAACAGAAATACAACTCCCTATTCTACCTCCTCCTTTATCACGCTAATATCTGACCATTAATTAAACACACACCTTCTCCCTAAATCCCTACAAACCACACTAAGTAATCAAATATATCAATCACCTCACTAGCAAATCTATCAATCACCACACTAGCAAATAACCACACCTACACTAAGCCAGCCTTCCACTTAAATTCGACAACGCACTGCCTAGCCCCAGGTGGACTCTCTTAAAAGTGCGCATCAGCTTATCCATCCCACTAGCATAACGAATTGCCAGTACTACAGGCCAAGGAGCAGCTCGAACAATTGGGATGAATTTGCCATACAACGGGAGCTTCATCTCGCCCCTGGTCCCCAACTCAAGTGCTGCAACAATTTTTTTCGCAACCATTTTGGGGTCGAGCTCGGGCGCAAAAAGAGAAGACGGTGTACGCACTCCATTGAACATGTTGGTTCTCATTTGTCCAGGGCAAACAAGTAGAGTTTTCACTCCCAGCTTGCTCACCAATGGGGGTCCCAACTCATAAGTAAGCAGCTCATGTAGCGCTATCAAGCCCAGTTTCAGGGCGCCATATGCACTGAGTCGTGCTGGGCTGAGGTAGCCCAAGACCAGTGCTATTGTCACAATGTAGCCTCGCTTCTGCTCAAGCATATCGGGTAGAAACGCTTTGATTGTGTAGAAGTTGGAAACCAAGTTGATGTTGATTGTTGTGACAATTTCGGCGTAACTCAAGTCTAGAATTGTTTTTCCAGTCATTATACCGGCATTATTTACGAGAATGGTGACGATACCGAGATCTGAGCGGATGGAATCGCGAAGATTGAGCACTTGCTCGCTATTTCCCACGTCGACTTCGTAGTAGTGGATTCCAAAGACTGGGTTTGTTGGTGGCTTGATGTCTGCGATTACCACTGTTGCACCTTTGGCTGCAAATTCACGGGCGATTTCGCAGCCAAGGCCCCCACAGCCACCTGTGACAAGAACAATGTCGCGTGTTGGCTCGAAGAATGTTCCCACGATGGAGCGTGAGAGGTCGCGGGTACTTTTGTTGATTTTGTAGAAGAGGAGGTGAAGGGAGTCCATGTGTACAAAAGGAATAAAATGAGAAGATTTGAAAATTCGAGCGAACGAGCGAAGCGAGTGAGTGAGTGGGTGAGTGAGTGGGTGGGTGAGTGAGTGAGTGAATGAATGAATGAGTGAGTGGGTAGGTGAGTGAGTGAGTGGGTGAGTGACTGAATGAAGATTATTTTAGGCTTAACATTGAATAGACTCTAGGGTGGATTTTTTGAACGATACAAAGAGAAACAGTTTGTTTAGAGCGGCTTTAATAGTTAGGTTTATTTGGCCGCAATACCACGCAGACGTCATTTGGGAAGTTGAATAGAAGAGATATTCTTGTAATGTTAAATTATGTGGGTACTAAAGAAAGGACTAAACAATTAGTGCAAGATATTACTAAAAGTAATACAAGGAGCAATACTGAATAGTCACTAGTGTAGAGAGTCGCTACGCGCTCTGGGGAACAGGGAGTAAAATATCGGTATTAAAATCAGTAGTACAAAGAATCGGTACTAAAGAAAAGATATCGCACAGGAATTATTACTAAGAACCGGAGCAAGCAAATGATGGGATTTATGAGCGAATGTGGGGGGACTATAGAGGGAGAGAAAATGGGTCTAGAGGTGGGAGGGATCGAACCTAACGAGCGAAGTAAGTGAAGTGAGTGAACCTACATCATATACAGAGGCAGCGGAAAAACACGAACACAAACATTATTTATAGAGATAATTGAATGAGTGAGTAAGTGAGTACACATTAATTAAAATGATGAATGAACGAAGTGGGGTGAGTGAGTTTATATGTTGATATCTATACGCACTTCACGAGCGGAGCGAGTGAAGAATGGGATTTAGTGAAACCAGTGAGAAAATGGGTGAGAAACGTAGTGAACAAGCCTTTTATACACAGATTCGGTGATTCAGTGATTTTTCAGAGACTTTTCACTCAATTTGTTAGTTATTCAGTGGCAGTAACACACACTTCAACATAAGTAGAGCATCACATATGCAAATGTTAATGTTGACTACCAAGTTACAAGTGTAAATATGTTGACTACCAAGTTACAAGTGTAAATATGTTGACTACCAAGTTGCAAGTGTTGATATATTGACTACCAAGTTACAAGTGGTGATATGTTGACTTCCCAGTTACAAGCTGATTCACTATTGAATTCAACTGTTTGCAATATTAAAATGGTAGCGCTTCTGAAAACACTTATAAACAAGCCCGTTACTTTCTTCACTGACTTGTTAATTCATTGTGTTCATGTTTATAAAATTCGGACAGACGTATTCATAGTATATTAACTCACTTGGTTGATTGACTAGATCGATCGATCAATCAATCAATCACTTACTCAATAGCTCATTTGCTTCATCAATCAATCAGTACTCAATCACTGATTAGCTCATTCACTCACTCGATCAATCAATCAGCTTACTCACTCGATCAGTCAATCAGTACTCAATCACTGATTAGCTCATTCACTTAATCACTTACTCACTAACTAACTCACTCACTCACTCAATCAATCAGCTTACTCACTCGATCAATCAATGAGCTTACTCACTCACTTAATCAATCAGCTTACTCACTCGATCAATCAATCAGCTTACTCACTCACTCAATCAATCAGCTTACTCACTCGATCAATCAATCAGCTTACTCACTCGATCAATCAATCAGCTTACTCACTCACTCACTCACTCACTGACTCGCTTTGCTCGTAAGTTCGTTCGCTCGTGAATTCGTTCGCTCGTCTTTTTTTTCCTTTCTATTCTCAAATTTTTCATCATGTTCAAATCTCTCCCCAAGCTGCGCATCTTGAGGCAAATCGAGCGCCTCAACCTCATACAAGGCACACCTGAAACCGCCTACCGTTTCAACCCCGATAAAGTCGCCAAAATCGAGCTCCTTCTCATCCAGAAAAACATCCATGAGCCTGCAATCGGCTTGAGGAAGTTCTGGAAACACAACCTCCCCACGCTCAAGTTCCACAACGATGACATCAGCTTTGTCGTGTCACAGGTGAAGGTGAAGAACAAGGAGGAGGTCAAGAAGTGCCCCATTAAGATCATTGTTCACGAGGTTGGTAACAAGAAAACCGAAATCAACTGTGCACACTTGAATGAGAGTAAGATTTTGTCCAAGTTGGTAAAGGCAACTAACGCTGAGAATGTGACCGATATCAAGCCTTTCAGTGCTACAAAGGACGTGGCATATTAGTGTCATGCGGAGAGTGACTGGAGGGAATTGGAGGGTCTTTGATGGGTGTATCGAGTATTTACCGAGGGTAATTGAATGTACATAGAATACGAGCTTGATGAGCGAAACGAACTTGATGAGGGAAACGAACTTGATGAGCGAAGCGAGTCAAGTGAGTGAGTGAACTGAAGAAAGTGAACTGAGCGAAACGAACTTGATGAGCGAAGCGAGTCAAGTGAGTAAGTGAACTGAAGAAAGTGAACTGAGCGAAGCGAGTCAAGTGAGTAAGTGAACTGAAGAAAGTGAACTGAAACCAATAGATAGACTAAATAGACTAGATTGAATAGTACTATGGATGAGTGAACTGAAAATAGTAGATTGACTAGATAGACAAGACGAGCTTGACTCTCTTCGCTCGTCAAGTGAGTGAGTGAACTAAAACAATGAACTAGGTGAACTTGATGGACTAGATAGACTAGATTGAATAGTACTAGGTAGGTGAGAAGCGGATGTAAAATAGTGACCATTAGATAAAAATCATACGAATGAAGACCAAATAATAAGGAAATGGAAGACATTATGGGACTAATGAAAAAAGTCACCAAGAAAAGCTTATGATAACTGGCGACAGGAACTTCAATATGACTTTATGGGCTCATAAAGTCCAGCTAGAGGAAATGTAAAAAATTACTGTTCAAATAAGGCTCTTGTTAATGAAATATTCCATCAATGGAATACACCCGCTAGAACACTAAACCTAGTCCACCAAACAAACTAGCAGGAGTGAGTGCGTGAGTATTGAAGTGAGTGGGCAGTAAATAAACATTAATTCAAAGACGAGAACATCTACAGATGAGTATTGATGTCGATGTCGATCAACTTATATTCACACTAAGTTTGTGAGACCCCAAAGGTTCAATCGCATGTATATTCTAAAAAGTTGATATGAAGTTAAAGAGGAATCTCTATATTAAGGTAAATTTACGAGGGAATCTCTATAATAGTGTAAGTTTACGAGGGAGTCTCTATAAAAATGAAAGTTCTATCATTTATTCACTTCACGAGTAAATGGTATGTAGCTTCACTCACTCACTCACTTCACTCGCTTCGCTCGTGAAGTGCCCTACAGCCAAATAATACATCGTTTATGCTCTATCATTAGTTCAGTTTTCTACAATGTTCGTTCACTCACTCACTTCGCAAATACATTCGTGCAGTAAGCTTGTTCGTTCCTCGTGAGGTTCGTCTGTTCGTGAAGTTCATGAAGTTCGTTCGCATGGGAGTTCGTTCCTCGTGAAAGTCAAGTACGCTTGTTCACTCGCTTCGCTCGTAAAGTTTGTTCCTCGTGAGGTTCATTCGTCAAGTTCATTCGCTAGTCAAGTTCATTCGTCTAGTACGCTTGTTCACTCACTCACTTAACTCGCTTCGCTCGTGAAATTCGTTCGCAGTTCATTCGTCCAATACGCTTAGTCACTCACTCACTTCACTCGCTTCGCTCGTGAAGTTCGCTCGTTCTATGCAAAAAGTCCACTAGTTTGTCGGTCCCCACAATCTCCATCAAACGCTTGACCTTGCGAAGCTCGGCCAACTCGCCAGCATCGAATTCAGGCGCATGTATAGCCGCTAGCTCGGCATGCACAACGCTCAACAACGCATCAAAGTCCACCCTTGGGTGCCTGAGCGCCTCGACACATTCCAAAAACTGCTCTTCGTTCTGTGCGCGGACCTCGTACTCGCGAATGTCTGCTTTTGAAGAGCGGACCATTGAAGCGGAAGTGTAGGAGGAAAGATCTGAGCTGGAGCCTGTGGGTGTGATGTCTGATGATTGGGTCGATTGGTTTGATTCTGATTTTCCCACTTTTCTGTTTTCCTCTGTTTCATCCATTTCTCCCATCATCTCTTCGCTCTTTTCGTCGATTTCTCCCATCTTCTCTTCTCTCTTTACCTTTCTACTTTCTTCTCTTTCTTCCCCCCTCTCTACCCCCCTCTCCTTTCCTCTTTCTTCTCCCCTCTCCTCCTCCACTCGCCTCACAAAATCCAACAAAATCGAACGCTCCGGCAAACGATAAACAAACATACCCTGCAGCCCCTCGGCACACACGACGCGCGGAGCCTTGGCCTCAACTCCCCCAGCAACTCCCCGGTCCTCCCACTCCGTATCCACATACTCCTTCATGGTGACATAGTTGCGCAGAACATCGCCGTCCTGCCGCACCAAGATGTTGGCAAGAGGTATATGTGGCTCAATCACTCGCGCAGCCTTCAATACCCGTGTGGAAGCCACAAGATCGTCAATATGCGCAGGACACCGCCATTTACTGCCGAGCCTCCGGCGCCCGGTCAACGCCAACTCGTCCACACAGTCAACATGCCACACAAGCGGGCAGTAATCGCACGGACAGAGCGTCCTGTTGTTCGAACCCGACCCACCGCACCGGTGGCAGAGGTAGGGAGACCCATCAGGGAGGTACATCAACTCCTCGGGCTCGTTTTTGGGCACCTCCTTCAAGGAGTCGTCCTCGTACTCACCGTGGGGGCCTGTGTGCACCCCGAGAAAGGTGCTTTCGCGAAGATCTCGAGGGAGCGAGAACTCCAACGGGTTTCGGGATGCGAGAGATTCGAAGAGCGCTGAGAGAAGGGAACGTTTGGTGTTTTTTTTGAGCTCTCTATTGTCTCTATTGTCTTTTTTGCCTTTCTTTTCATCCTTCTCACCCTTTCCTCTTCTTTCATCCTTTCCTTTTCTTTCATCCTTTCCCCCTTCATCCTTTTCTTCATCCTTTTCTTTCTGTTCCCTCTCCCACGAACACTTTCGGCACTCCCACACGCCCTCTGGCGGGCTTTCGACAGGGGGATCACAGCATGTGAAGTGGAAACTTCGTGGACACGACTCACAGCAGAGGAAGACACCACCACCACCACAGCGCGAGCAGTGGTCGTCATTGTCGATGGTGTCTTCGTCATTCATGGCTTCGAACTTCTCGGCCACCGAGCGTTCAGCAAGATTGGAAAGATTGCGTGTGAGGGGCTTGGGGGGAGCGACTGTGACTTTTATTCGCTTATGGGGGATGGGGTCTGATATGGTTTGGGAGGGGGTATTAGTATTATCTGCCGATCTGTTGGTGTGGGAGTTTTGGGAGGTTTCTTTGAGAGGTGTAGTGGAGGCAGAGTTGTCTTTGTTTTGGTTCTGTCTTTGGTGTGTTTCTTCCTTTTCTTTTTCTCGATTCTGTCCAGTTTGTCCAGTTTGTTCAGTTTGTCCAGTTTGTCCATTCCGTCCATTTTGTATATTTCCTCCATTTATACTTTCTCCATCTATACTTCCCCCATTCTGTATACTTCCTCCATTCTGTATAATTCCTCCGCTCTCTCCATTCTGCCTATTCCCTCCCTTCTGCCCTCCCCCTCTTAATCGCTCGTCACTCAACTCAGCACTCACCTCGTTTGTCAACAGAACATTGGTGTTTTCTGGATCAACTTCCTCCTCCACAGGAACACGCCTGTACTTATTGGGCCATAGCAGCTCTTTCTTGACCTTTGCTGGTGGGCCTTCCTCGAGCGGCACGCCCGAGTACGCGGGGGTTGGAGGAGCTAATGGCGGTTCTTCGAATGGGGGTGCTCTGCGCAACGCCCTGCGCTTCGGCGTCTGTTTGATTTCGTCTGTTTCGGGTTCCTTCTTGATCCGCCGCGACTTTCGGGGTGTTTTGGGGTCCGAGTCCAGCGACTGGGGCAGCAGCACGCGTGCTGAGCGTTTCATGGTGAGAAAAAAAAGTAGAGGTATTCGAACGAACTTCACGAGCGAGCGAACTTCACGAGCGAACGAACTTCACGAGCGAACGAACTTCACGAGCGAACGAACTTCACGAGCGAACGAACTTCACGAGCGAAGCGAGTAAAGTGAGTGAGTGAAGGAGTGAGTGAACTTATATCATTTAGAGATAACTGAATGAACCACGAGTGAGTGAGTTAGTTAGTTAGTGGGTAAGTGAGTGAGTGAGTGAATGAACTTATATCATTTGAAAATAACTGAATGAACGAATGAGTGAGTGAGTTAGTTAGTTAGTTAGTTAGTGAGTAAGTGAGGAAACCGATATCATTTAGAATGACTAAATGAAAGAACTGAATGAATGAGTGAGTGAGTGAACTGAAAGAGTGAGTGAGTGAGTTAATCACTTAAAGATAACCGAATGAACGAACTCACATTTTTTAGATAACTGAGTGAGTTCACTCACTCTCATCGTTTAGAGATATCTGAATGAACAAATGAACTGAATGAGTGGACTTTATTATTTAAAGAAATGAATGAATGAACTTACGTTATAATATATTCGATGATTGACCCAACTTTTACCAATCGAATGACTGAGTCAAGTCATACTGCTTTATCAAACAAATGATTGTATTCTCCATTACACACACACCCGAACGAGTGTAAATGAGTTGATGGATTAAGTGGAGAGTTGAAAACAAGCAAATAAACTCGATTCCCTCTATAAGTAATGGAATAAATGGCACTAATGAAATACCAATAACAAGATAATCACAAAAAGCATACTAAATACTAAACCTCATATTGGTAGTATGAACTTGTGTAAGTAGATTATAGCTTGGAGTTTCGGGAGATGGACTGTATGTTTGTTGATGGCGTATTTGAATCGCTAGGAGATCGTACAATATTTATCAAATTGTATCATTAGAAAATCTTCTCAAACTGTATCATTAGAAAACCTTACCAAGACTGTATCAAAGAGCATGGTAGAAGATCGATTAAGGACTTTATCATTAGAAAACCTTACCAAGACTGTATTAAAGTGGATGGTAGAATATCGTATTAAAGACTGTATCAGATTGTATGACTAGAAAATCAAAGACTGTATCAGACTACTCTTCACTAGAAGAAAGTGTATGTCCAAAATACGATCCACTAAAACAAAGTATATAACTACCAAATATCACTATCTCTACACCTCCACACCCCGCTCTTTCTACACCTCATTCACTATAAAAAATTGTAATCCATTCTTAAGCCATTTTTTAAGTTGCGCTCTCATGATTTTTAAACCATATCAGCGAACTTCACGAGCGAAGCGAGTGAAGTGAATGAGTTGGTGAGGAATGAGCTGCTGAGGAATGAGCTGCTGAGGAATGAGCTGCTGAGGAATGAGCTGCTGAGGAATGAGCTGCTGAGGAATGAGCTGCTGAGGAATGAGCTGCTGAGGAATGAGCTGCTGAGGAATGAGCTGCTGAGGAATGAGTTGATGTGTCAAGTTCACACCTTTTATCCTACATCAAAGTTGTTGCAGGTCTTGCAACTGTTTGTCATTATAGATTTGTCAGTTGAGAGGTTTTCTTCGATCGAAGCTTAAATGTGTTTCTCAATTGAACAATATAAAGCGCTTCCTGAGTTCCACGCTGTTGTCATTTACACATGCTCAGTTCCTCAGTGTTGAATCTCCAGTTGTTTAATTTATCTGCGTTGTCTATTTCCAGTCCCACTACGTTCTTAATTACACCCCAGTCCTCTGCAGTCTTAAATAAACAAATCCCAAACAATATTCACATCTGTCCCGATAGTTTCAAATACTTTTTCAAATTCTTTGTACCTTGATTCTTATTCTACACCAATCCTTTCTCATCATTTCGATCGATTTCACCTCTGAGTAAACTCCACTTCACCAACACCCAACCGGTGATTCTAAGTAGTTAGGCCACATCTCAGTCAACATTTAAACACGCTAATCAAATGTACCACGTTAGGCAGGTTACCAAAGTACACTTTCTCTCTTGCCATAGTGTTGACTAAATTAGTCGAATGCTCTGATTACAAGTCCTTTACGAATTTTCAGGCTCTAACATAATTGCTGCAAAAATGTCCAAAAAATACAATATTACACTAAACAGAGGAGGTCTTTATCACTGGCATTTACAGTGACTGCGCGCTATTTTCACCTCAAATCTGAGAACGAGTGAAGTGAGTGAGTGAGTGGGTAAGTGAGTGAGTGAGTGAGTGAGTGAGTGGGTAAGTGAGTGAGTGAGTGAGTGAGTGAGTGGGTAAGTGAGTGAGTGAGTGAGTGAGTGAGTGGGTAAGTGAGTGAGTGAGTGAGTGAGTGAGTGGGTAAGTGAGTGAGTGAGTGAGTGAGTGAGTGAGTGAGTGAATGGAGTGAATGATGCTTATTCAATTGACTCTCGTCACTCGCTATTTCACTAACTCGCTCACTCAATTTACTCACTCACTCACTCACTCAATTCTCCATTTTCATGTTTACTCACTCTAAGAGGACTGGTTTAATGTCCAATTGAATCGCGAATAAACTATGCCAGATAACAGATAAAGTACCCGAACACAAAAACCCGTGATAGCCTATGTGAAAAAGCAGAGGCTTACTGCCTCGCTCCCTCACAATACTCCCTCAGTCACTCATTGTCTCACTGTCTCACTCACTCACTAACTCACTCACTCACTTCACTCGCTTCGTTTGTTCAGTTCGTCGTTCGTTCAGTTCGTCGTTCGTTCAGTTCGTCGTTCGTTCAGTTCGTCGTTCGTTCAGTTCGTCGTTCGTTCAGTTCGTCGTTCGTTCAGTTCGTCGTTCGTTCAGTTCGTCGTTCGTTCAGTTCGTCGTTCGTTCAGTTCGTCGTTCGTTCAGTTCGTCGTTCGTTCAGTTCGTCGTTCGTTCAGTTCGT
>JAJLWI010000016.1:37978-196673 GCA_030674215.1 Kodamaea nitidulidarum | reverse complement strand
CATGGAAACCGGTGGAAATCCCTGATAACTTCAATGATTTCTCGGGAGGTTACGCATTGGAGGAGCTTGATGGTGTCACCGTGAAGATGGTGGACGGCAAACCCGTGTTTACAATGCGCGAAGGTGATGCCGAGAATGTCGCGTCCGATGAGGATGGAGATGCGATGGAGGAAGACGACAATGTCGTGACAAACGAAAAGAGCGACATTAGCGAAAAGAGCGACATCAGCGACAAAAACGGGGAAGAGAGTGAGGAGGATTACTCCGACGAGTTTACTGGGTTTGATGAAGACGCCGAAACTGAAACTACCTCCACCAAAACTGCAACTAAAACCAGCACCAAAACCAGCACCCCCGTAACCCCCGAATCAGAAGACCTCAAAGCAAACACCTTTACCTACAATATCCCCCTCCCCGACGATGACGTCAGTCTTCCAGATTGGGACGCTCATGTAAGGCTTTCTGCATTTACACTAAATGCGTTGCAACAAATGGGATTTTCGCAGCCAACGGAGATCCAAAAAGAGGCCATCACGCCCGCACTCCAAGGCCGTGATGTGATTGGTAAGGCCACCACGGGAAGTGGTAAGACGCTTGCGTTCGGAATCCCGCTTCTCGAGCATTACATCTCACGCGAACCCACCGATGCGCCCTCGGGAATCATCTTTTCGCCCACTAGAGAGTTGGCACATCAAGTCACTGACCACTTGAACAAGTTGGCTAAATACTCGCCTTTATCGCAGCATGGAATCGTGCTGATCACCGGAGGTTTGTCTATTCAGAAGCAAGAGCGTCTTTTGAGCCACAAACCGGGCATCATTGTGGCCACCCCAGGTCGTTTCCTCGAACTTGTGGAAAAAGACGAGCAATTGGCGCGCAAATTAGCGCGTACAAACACCCTCGTACTTGATGAAGCCGACCGTCTTCTTCAAGACGGGCATTTCGATGAATTTGCCAAAATTTTGGAGCTTCTTGAAAAGTACCGTCCAAAACTGCGCGAAATGGGCGGACGCTGGCAAACGCTTGTGTTTTCCGCAACCTTCTCCAAAGAGCTCTTTGGAAAGTTGGACAAACACAACAAAAAGAGTCTGGGGTTGTTTAACAACGACGAAATCATGAAGTTGTTGGACTCCAAATTGCACTTCCAGGACAAAAAGCCCTTAATGATAGACGCAAGTCCGAAAGAAGTGGTTTCTGGTCAGGTTACTGAGGCAATGGTTGAGTGTGGTCCATTGGAGCGCGACCTTTACCTCTACTACTTTCTTCTCATGTACTCGGGATCTACGTTGGTTTTCGCCAACTCGATCGATTCGGTGAAAAGACTCGTTCCAATGCTCACGGCACTCGGAATCCCCGCTTTTTCCATCCACTCGGCCATGATCCAAAAGCAGCGTCTCCGTGCCTTGGAGAAATTTAACGTTGCACGTGCAAAGGAGCCAACCGCGGTCCTTGTGGCGTCCGATGTTGCGGCTCGTGGTCTCGACATTCCAAACATCGACCATGTCGTGCACTATCACCTTCCGCGTACGGCTGACGTCTATGTGCACCGTGCAGGAAGAACTGCACGTGCGGGCCGCGAGGGTGTTTCTGTCATGTTGTGTTCCCCACAAGAGGCTGCTGGTCCGTTAAGGAAATTACGTAAGTTGGTTGCAAATTCGTCGGAAACGCACACAAAAATGAATATGCGTGCTGATGTAAACTTGCTTCCCGTCGAGATGAGCATCTTGGGCCAATTACGTCCTCGTGTGGAGATTCTGCAGCAGTTGGCGGATGCTACTATTTCTCAGACTGCCACGCGGAAGGAGGACTCGTGGGTGAAGCAGGCTGCTGAGGATTTGGGCATTGATGACGAGACTTTTGAGGACATGGACCGGTTTGAGGACGATATTATCAAGAAACAACGTAAGCGTAAGGAGAGCAAGATGCTCACCAAGGATCAGCAGAAGCAGTTGCGTTTCCGGCTCAAGGAGTTGATGGCCACCCCGATTAGGAAGAACACGCGGAGGTCGTATTTGACGAGTGGGCTTGAGAACTTGGCGCACCAGATAGTGAGTGGGCAGACACACAAGGAGGTTTTGGGTCATTCAAAGAAAAATGCTTTGGATGTTTTGAGGAAGAAGGGGAAGGGGAAGAAGAATTAAGCGATCGCTGACGGAGTCAGTGATTAAAAAATGCCAAAGTCAGTGGGTGCAACAGTATTGAAAAATTGCCTAAATGAGTTCTACAATATTGCGTGTACTCACTAGGCGAGAAGAATTGGAGAAATTTTGTCGATAGAAGAGTGCGACTGAGAATCCTGAGGAATAGTTTAAATAGAGGGCTATAGTAAAGAGTGGAGTAAGTAGGATTGGGAATTGAGAATTGAGCGAGTCTAATAGTATGAGAGGGGGTTGGATTAGGAGTAAGAGTAACTGGGCTAAGGAATGGGAGTGACTAGGCCAAAAATACGAATAAGTATATAAGAAATACTGGTCAACTAGGTAATAGACAGATTGAGAATAAAGAGTAAAATATGGTGTACTGGGGTAGTAAGTATAGATAGGACCAAGCAACAAGTGATTACACTGTAATAAGTGGTAACACTAATAATGAAGTAAAACATTTCAGTTACAAAACCAGTTCTAATATTTGGCTTCTCACAAAGCACTTCATATGATTATATGGAGGTACTAAATTTCGTGGTTATATGGAACGGTTGAATTCTGCTTCAAATAAGGAAATATGCTTTCATTTTGGTTTATGACTTTAAGTCGATTATGAACTTCACGAGCGAAGCGAGTGAAGTGAGTGAGTGAGTGAGTGAGTAGTGAGTATTGGACAAAATGGAGTAGTGAGTATTGGACAAAGTGGGGAGATGAACGAGTGAGTATCTGAGTATTTGAATAAGTATATGAGCTTACATCATTGATAATAATATCACGTTTTAGTATCCGTTACGAAGCCCAAAAAGTTCAGGTGCAAATTCGCTCACTCTGCAGTTATCTCTTTATACCCATGATTCACATCTTTCTATATCTATCTCTATATAATATTCATTGGTCAAACTTATATCCGTCAACCTCTTTGAGTAAAGACACCTTCTAAAGAAAACCGACAATTCGAATGTCTCGGATTTACTCACCTGGCTTCTTGTGTTCGTGTTTATGAAATCCAGACTGCTACTATGCAGGCACTTACAGGTTAGTGACTCAAGTTACGGAACTGAATGCAAGTTACTTACGCTATACTACCGGGAGTTTTGGTGGAACCAGGCTTAAACCCAAAATTACCACCACCTTTATCTTGTATACAGAGAACCGGATGACTCAATGTCATTGAATTCACAAGCTTCACAAAGTAAAGTTCTTTGCTATGTCATTTCAATACAATCACACCTTTGAAGAGAACGACCATAAATCAAGTTGGAGGTAACACTCAAGGTAGTGTAAATTTTGGCGTTGTGAACGAACAGTAATTTAAGCATATAAATGTCATCTACGAAGAATTCAGCCAACGTTATGAGTGTCAACGACCTTGACAAAATTTGACTTGAGATAGCTTGATACACTCTGTCATCGAACCTTCAAAACAACTGAACACGAATAGTATTCCTAAGCACGTTCATTTACTCATGTAGCCTGTGGAAAAAACCTCGAGTCAATTGGTTTTTTGATCCTTTTGACCGTCATTTCGTGGGTATGAATTTCACATGAAAACCCATCAAAGGGGTTCTTGGCCTCAATTTTTTGAGGAAACTTTTAAGACTTCTTTCAAGCAGTATATGGGCAATCAACATAAACTTCTTGTCGAAACATTTCGCTACTCATCTAAACCATGAATGAGAAGAACTCTAAGTTATTCTATATTTGATGAATGTGAGTGCAATTTTTGCAAGCATGCTGCAAATTTGAATACTGCACATAGTTACATTTCAATTCCTTTTGTGTGAGAGTAAATTTCACAAAAGGTTTTTGCTAAATACGGAAAAACTCCAGAGGAAGCTGTTCAATAATACGAACATTTTTATAAATAGAATGAAACATTTTCTGTATAGAAGGTATCTTTTCCTTGTATGGAATGAATCTGTTTTCTGTATGTAATGATCTTTTCCTTGTACGGAAAGGATCTTCCTTGAGGTGGCTTGATCGTTATTTGTAAACTAAAAATAGTTTTACGTTAACCATTGTATCTGCGTAATTCGGATGCAAGCGTTGTTTCAACAGGAGTTAATTTGAGCACTTTTACTATCATTCCACATATATTTGAAAAGTTTTACTATGGTTTCGCTCTTACATTGTTTGTCTTTTCGCTACTCTTGGGCCTTTTCTGCTCTTAAATTACTAATCTCTTAAACCAAATCCTTTTATTATTAATCTCTCTACTTTAGTTCATATTTTGATAACGTCTCATGTCAAAGTAGGTGAATCTTTCTCTAGTTTTCCTACAAAATCAACAAAATACTCCAAAATTTTAAAATTCACGAGGTCGTAAGGTACTGGAGGGTGAAAATACTGCATACAAGCAATATATTGCCTCGAAACCTTAATCCTGGAAAGATTTACCGGCTTTAGGCGAACCTTGACAGGGGCCTATGATAGCGACTCGCTCTATCCCTGTAGAAGGTTCAACTAGAAATAAGTCTGGAGAAGTGAGCTCCGTTTTTAGTAATTCCTAAAACAGTTTGAATATGATTCCCAAACGGTGCAAATGTACGGAGTCTATTTCAATTTGACAGTTGTGGGCCAGTTCCCATAGGAATAAGTCAGAAAGGTTGTGGGTACTTTCAGATCAAGGCTTATCCTTTAATACACTTTCCATACCTCTATTCAACTATTTCTACACTTTCGTCCTTATATTCTCTATCTCTGTTTTTTCATCCTCTATTCTCTACTTCTACTATATCCATCTCCTTTTGCTATATCCTCTCTTGATCTACTCTTTCCATCCCTTACCATATTATTTCTTTCCATATTCGTCATCCCCTCCTAGAATAGCTATACAACCCGCATGTCCGAGCCACCCAATCCGTTGCAATAGTATTCTACTGAACACCGATCTCTTACTGACATGTGCTTCTATCCCACCGCGTTTTTCACGAAGTGCCGCACCTATCCGACTCTTGAACCGTTTTGTGTCACACTTGAAATACTATGAGAAGGAGAGCCGTAAGTCTTGTGCGTTTTTTTCAATGATAAAGGCTTCTGAAGGGGAGTTATGCTGAGTATCTTTAGTTTTCTGTATAATCCAGCCTCCGTGTAATCCAGCCTCCGTATAATTCAGCCTCCGTATAATTCAGCCTCCGTATAATTCAGCCTCCGTAAATTCAGTCTCTCTATACTTCAGTCTCTCCATCCCCCATCCTCCACTTCCCCTCAGAGGCCACAATTACATAAGCTATATCATCCAAATTACTCTTTTGGGTCATAAAAAAAAGAGGTTGCAAAGGTTCCCCAATTAGGTAATTTTAATTTTGCACCCAGTCGAAGCTTTTTCTCATCAGGAAACATGTCCAGTTACCAAAAACGGGAATTCCAACTAACCAACTCCAGTATAAATAACCAGAAGAATCCCGTCATCTTTTCTTCTCATCATCAGCTTACAGTTCCAGCTTTACTCAGCTTACAAATCCACTTTCAATACACATTACAATGAAGTTCACTACCACAACCGCTTTGGCTGTTCTCGCCTCCTCCGTCGCCGTCCAGGCCGCTCCAATTGACGCCTCCCTGGCTGCTCAGGCTCAGTTCGCTTCCTCCTCCGAGCTTACTTTCGTTAAGAAGTCCGACGCTGCCCAGATCAAGTCCCTCATCGCTGAGATCACTCACATCAACAAGAAGAGAGAGTTCACTGAAGACCCAGCCGAACTCGCTGAGTTACAGAGAAGAGCCGACTCTGCCCTCGGTAACTTGGTCTCCGCCTTCCTCAACTCTGGTATCATCGGTGACGTCTTCCACACCCTCACCACCGACGCTGCTATCAGATCTGCTCTTGGTTCCATTCTTTCTTCCATTTTCCAGACCATCGTTGCCAACGGCCCACAGTTGTTGAAGGCCATCTGGGACTCTGGCTTGCTCGGTACTATCGTCAAGGACTTCACTAACAGCCCAGACTTGGGCCAGGCTGTCCTTGCTGCCATCCCAGAGCTCTTACAGGAGGCTGTTCACTTGATTGGTTTGTTCACTGGTACTTCCACTTCTACATCCGGCTCTTCCAAGAGAGAGGACCTTCCAGAAATTGACCTCGCCGAGTTGTTCCCTAAGAGAGACACTTCCGACTTGACCACCGACGAGTACTTGACCAAGAGAGACCTTTCCTCCATCATCACTTGGGTCATCCAGGAGATCCAGAACTCCGGAATCGTCACTGACTTGATCAACAAGTTCCTCGCCAACCCACAACAATACCTCACCGAGATCGGTAACATTTTGTCCACTGCCTTTTCCATTGGTCAGAAGATCTTTGACTGGGCCCAGTCTTCTGGTATTTTGGGCAACATCCTCACCTGGTTGGAGAACAACGGTGGCTCTATCCTCGGTACTTTAGCTAAGATCATCAGCTCTTTGTTGGGCTCTGGCTCTTCTACCCAGGCTGCTGCTGCTCCAGCTGCTGCCACCCAGACTGCCACCACCCAGGCTCCAGCTGCTGCTGCTGCTGCTCCAGCCGCTGCCACCCAGGCTGCTACTACCCAGGCTGCTGCCACTCAGGCTGCTTCTGGCAATGATGTGAATGCTGTTTTCCAGGCTGCACAGGGGGCAGCCAAGAGAAGAAGAAACTACTAAACGGCTTAATTCTGTTTTAAAGGAACAGTTTATGCATTGCCTTCAGTTACCCTGGAGGTTACTTATGAGTCATGTTTTAACAAGCGTTTGTTCGGTACAACAGCCACTAGGGCTTATCTTTAGTTCATTATAAATACGATACTTTTTGAGGTGTAGATATGGAAGTGAATATTCCAGTATTGATTTCCTTACAATTGATATTGACTACGATATTGGGATCATTACAAGTGAAAATTTCTACTTAAGAGCTGAAAGGATTCTACATTATTCATTTGAGAGTGATATTGTATATAATACATAATTGGTAGTTCTACTATAAAGATACTATTTATTTGAAAAGAATATTTTGTATATATTGATAAACAGGTGACAATGAATATTAGTATAATTGGTAATGGTACTAACAGGCGATCACAAAATGGCATACGAATGAGTTTCTCGTTACGACTTATGTCAACTTCCTATTTGGGACAACATATTAACTGAGTCCCAACGAACTCAACGAGCGAAGCGAGTGAGTGAGTAGTGAGTAGTGAGTAGTGATTAGTGAGTAGTGATTAGTGAGTAGTGATTAGTGAGTAGTGAGTAGTGAGTAGTGAGTAGTGATTAGTGAGTAGTGTGTAGTGTGTAGTGATTAGTGAGTAGTAAGTAGTGAGTAGTTGTTGGAATTTAATGGATTATACGGATTATATAATCCATTATATAATCACAACTTATTGATTACAAGAAAGGAAATTACCAGATGAGGAAAGAAAAGACAATAAGAGGGAATATAAGGATCCTTGTAATGGATCCTTTATATTCAGTGGGATGTGAGTACATCCTTAACCAGTTAGCTCTAAGTAACTGATTGACGTTCAATGACGAATGACAGTGGCAAGAAGGTGAGTTCCATGGTTTGTCCGGGTAACCGTCGAAGATACGAGGTGATAACGGAATGTTATACCACGTATGGTCGTGCGGCGAAAATACCCGGACAGCGGAACTTATAAAAAGGTCAGTATTCCCAAGTTTATAGAATCAAGCCGAAAATCCGATCACCACTAGGAGATATCCCCCGAGAACGTCTTCATTACAGAGCTATTATATTATGTAAGATCAGTAACCGCTTAACAAGCTATTACTATACCATTTGAGCATTTGACTATTACTGGCCTAAAATTTAGGCCAAAATTCTAAGAGTAGTGATTAGTGAGTGAGTAGTGGGTTATGAGTTATGAGTTATGAGTGAGTGTATGAGTGAGTGGGTGAACAGCATAGAGAGATAAACTGGAGTGCTACTTTCATGAATACCAGTGATGTGGAGTGCTGGTATCTATTGTGGAGAAATGTTAACATGTCCACTCGGGTTTTAAGTATTTGAAATAAATCCGTCGTTTTCAAGGTCCCTGTTTTGACTCTTTTATCTGGCGTTTTTTGAACGAGCTCACGAGCAGAGCGAGTGAGTGAGTGAACAAACCTTATATCGAAATGTATAGAGATCTGAGTCGTTCTTCCAAGTTTATCATTGACTCTTATGCTTTTTTGTGTTGGAGTATGAGAGTTCCGGCGTACTCACGTGATAACCTATATAACATCACGTGGATACATCACGTGACATATAGATAAAACATACTGTCACACAATTGGGGATTTAGGGTACGGCTATATGTAGGCACGAGCGAGGCCGCACAGCCTGAAGCACAAGTGCGATAGTATAAGATAATAAGTCGACTATATGGTGGGTCGGAATAGGACAACTCATGCACATCATGTGCCTTTTCGGTCTTTCCTATGAAAGTATAATTAGGGGAGTTTATCCCCGATATATAGAATCAAGCCGAGAGATACTTTAACACTACGTAAGGGAATAGAGTACAATACAAATCCTGAGTGAGTATTAGAGCGGGTAATACAAGATCCAATATACTTATTCTATTGAATAGTTAGCCAGACCAAAAGAAGGAGGGAAGCTAGTGTAGTGGGAGAGTGGGAGTGGAATTTCATTATACATAGAAGATAACTGAAAGAGCTATCGAGCTTCATGAGAAAGCAAGTAAAGTGAGTGAGTGAAATTTACCTAACTATAGATGTAACCGAATGAGCAAACTAACTGAGTAACGATAGTATGAAATAGATTCATTTTAATTCATTGTCTTTCTGGCTTAAGTACCTTTTGTAAGCTGACGATGAAAACCCTTTGTGGGATGCGAAATTGTCTAGGCTAGATAAACAGAAAATGATAGCTCTTGGAGCCTCCAAAATCTTTGGCTCCCAACCGTAATATTATACATAATACAACCCAGTACATGAACAATAAAATTCCTATGCTACATGTTTGACAGAGCGAAAGTACTCAAAAGGCGCGAGTACATACGTATTCTTTCAGAGCACAGAGCTCAATTTTGAGTCTCCACTACCGATTTTGACCTTGCTCTTTTCATTAGTAAAGTGACCGTAGCACTAACACCTATTGTCTCGGTCTCTATTCATTGCTTATATAAATTCTTTTACGAATAATTGCACCCAAAAAATAATATTTGCGGCAATTAGTCTTGTTGCTGGATTCATATTACAACACAAAGTAAGTAGTTGGCTCTAACCAAGCCACCTAATTAACTATATTACATGATTAACTTACTTCACTATATTACATGATTAACTTACTTCACTATATTACATGATTAACTTACTTCACTTGTGAAGTTTGATTATCGGGAAGTTGATTAGTTATCTCTTTATACAAAGTTAGCACTCGCTCACTCACTCCAGTTGCAATTTTGTAACAAACCTGACAAAGCCGACAAACGTCCTTTGAAAGGAGACCGGGGAAAAGATTCAAGCTATCAAATAGCAATCCGTTGCTGAATAGTATAAACGTCAGTGAAGTATTTGATTAATACCACTGCGCATAAAGATATATTACAGCTGCTCTCATGTTGATTTAAGGATCAGTGGTGAATTCAAGTGGTTTACATGACAATAAAGACTGGTTTATTCAAAAAGCCTACAAAGATGCAGCCAGCCATAGGACATCGAGAATTTAGAAAAGGATACAACTTGAATTGCAGTGAAAGATCTAAAGTAAAACTTGGAAGTACACTACTTCAATATTATGCTTGTTTCAATTGGGCACTACCAGTGATAAAAACCAAGAATCGCTGTCATCTATCATCAGTTCTTATCTCAACTTGGCCGTCACTTCGGACCGCTCAGTGCCCAAAACCCCAAAGCATTCACCTCAACATGACAGACTTTAGGGGGATCAAGTGTCATCCCTTAGTACCCTGATTTCCAGGGACTCCTCAACTGTCGAGTTCTTGAGTTAATTTGCAGTTGTATGTGCATATGATCCCCCCTTTTGCAGCTAGTCGTTTTATGATTTTTTCCTCGACATTCATGCCAACCTCCAGTGCTTTCATCGATGTTTAGCATTTTTTTGTGGGTCCCACTGATTATGACACCCCGAAGTTTTAAACATCGAACAGGTGAACTTGTTTGTCATGTTCACCAAATTTCATAACCTCGGTTCAAGAAATATCGAGTTTTCACAAGTTCATTGATTCAGTCTTTACTAGTCCATTTATCCTGTCTCTTCCAACTCGTTGTGTGAACCTTCACCAGTTTGCTGTCAATTTAAACCTATCATCTCCGACTCATCTCTCCAGTCGAGCATTGTCCTCAAAATATCCTTCTAAACAAAAATACCTCCACCTCTCCACTTTTCTCTACCCCCTAAACACGCCAGAATCCTTTACAATCAATTGTTAGTTTGCCTATTGCAATTCGCGTATTCCTTCAATAATTTACCCATCCTACATATACGCCTCTTTTGCGCAGCCATCAAATACGGGCTTTTTCGAACCAGCAGTCCACGTTGTGGAACGCATCCAACAATTCAAGTTCATGACATCACTACAAAGTTGAATGTACAGCTTCCTATTACCTGCACAAAGACATCGTACAAAAGTAGGAACTGGTTGAGTTGGCGTACCTGCAGTTAACATGAGATATTTTTGTGTTACAGTATTTGATTGAATTTTTTCAGTCCAGTTCAACTTATTAGACACTTGTAGTTAATAGTCTTTGATGAGTACTTCCTATAAGTTTATTATCAATTATTGACCACTTCTAATGAATGTATATAAGCTTATTATCAATTATTAACCACTTCTAATGAATCTATATAAGTATATTATCAATTATTAACCACTTGTAATGAATGTTTCCTATAAATTTATTATCAATTATTAACCACTTCTAATTAATGCTTCCTAAAAGTCTACTTATTCATTGCTTTCTACCTTAGTCTTTGTACCTGGTTTAACACTCTCACCCTTATTATGTATTTGTTGGCACTGTAGTTGTCTGTTTACCAACGTTCACAACTAATTTTTTACAACTACTTTGGGTGTGTTTTCCGCGAGGCCTTTCCTCTTCTCCAATTCGTGGAGCTCCTACTGACTCGGCAATTGTTGAACAGGCGTCAGGGTCAAATACGAAATGAGCGAAGTGAACGAGCATAACAAAAGAGTAAAGTAAGTGTGTGGGTGAGGGGGCATGAGTAAGGGCAGGTGGAAGTGAGAATACGCTTTAGTGGATCTTGTGAGCCACAGTGGATATATATGGAGAGCAAAAGAGAGTAGACACTATAAACAAAATTGACACTTGGTATGGAACATACTGACACACACGGCATATAAAGAAATGGATGGTAGACTCAGTAATATGAATAGTCAACATGAATGGACAAGGATAAAAGTAACTAACAGACAGTGTGATAGTACACTAACAGACAGTGGTGATAGTACAGTAACAGACAGTGTGATAGTACACTAACAGACAGTGGTGATAGTACAGTAACAGACAGTGTGATAGTACACTAACAGACAGTGGTGATAGTACACTAACAGACACTGATAATAGTCAATCACACTAACAGACAGTGGTGATAGTCAATTATATGAATATCATCGTATGATTAAAAATGATTCCCTGACAAGCCAATCTGATAACCCCTGAACACTGATTACTTTTATTAGAAAAGACATCCTCTCCCACTTTTTGCTCAATACTACATCGAACAAAAACAGCTCTATCCACTCCAAAATTTCACCCTTTTTCCCCTTGTAGCCAACGATGCGCTTCAAATAACCGCACCGCGTTTTATCACTACCGTTTGTGCTGATTCAAATACAAACATTGAATGAATGCCCAAAGTACGTTGTGCTTTAGTGTGAATTTCTATGAGTATACCCTTAAATACGAATCATTTCGTATTTCACTGTGCTCAGATAACAAACTGATTTACCACCGAACAAATTATTATCAAGCCCAAAAAACCAGTCCTTAAAATAACATCCGTAAGCCTCTTCTGCAAACTACGATTTCGATGCAACGCTTCTTGAAGATCAGCGAGGCTTAGCAGTGCCGTTCACAACGCACAATCGGAACCGATTACGATTCCGGATAAAACCCTACCGAGCTGAGAGTAACAAGTTTACAGAGTTGAGTCTGGCTAACCCACTGAGTCTAGCAATTCCACCTGGTTGAATCCATCATACTCTAGTAACATCCACCCAGCTCGTTAAAGTTGGCAACAGTTCGAATCCAGACGGCCTTCCACAATTGACAGGCTTCTCTGCAGGGAAAAAATATCTCCAATTTGCAGCAATCGATCCACAACCGTATATCAGTACGGCCCACACGTTTCAATCACATACGATGTACCTTTGAAAAGGCCAGCCACTCAATATTCTTCACTATATAAACACCACTCAAATCCTCCTCTTTTTCATCATCCACAATGGTCTCCTTCACTAAAAACGTTCTTATCTCGCTTACTCTCGCCTTGATGGGCGGTGCTATGTCGCTTCCACTTGAAACCCGCCAGGATGGTGGAATCAAGCTTGACTTTGATGTTTCAAGAGTCAACACCAACTCCACTACCAAACGTCTGTTGCAGGAAAGCCTTGCCAATAACAGAGCCTATTACACTGTCCAGCTCGAAGTCGGTTCCAACAAGCAGCCAGTTTCAATCGACATTGACACAGGCTCTTCTGACACTTGGGTTGTTGCATCCAATGTCGACTGTGAGTCTGCACAAGGCCAATGTGCAGCTGCTGGTACTTACGACCCGTCCCAGTCGACCACTTCCAAAAAGCTCTCGGAAAGTTTCGGTGTTCACTACTTGGACCAAAGTGGTGCTGATGGCAGCTTTTACATTGACCAGGTATCTTTCGATGGTCACACGTTGAACCAGTTGCAGTTTGGTGTTGCTACCTCCAGTAGTGTTGACCAAGGTGGTCTTCTTGGACTTGGATTCGAGAATCTTGAGGCAAACCACCTCAACAATGGTGGTCAAACGTACCCCAACTTCCCCGTTGCTTTGAAGAGCCAGGGTCTTATTTCTGGGGCCTACTTTTCCATTTACTTGAACGGTCCAGATGCTTCCACTGGTACCATTATTTTCGGTGGTACCGACCTGACCAAGTTCTCGGGCCCAGTACAGGTTGCCCCATTCACCCTGGATGTTTACTACTCCGTCAAGTTGAACCACTTCAACGGTGGTCAGGGTAACATTGATGGTGGATTTGACGTTGTTTTGGACTCGGGTACTACTGCTTCTCTTTTGCCTACCGACACTGTTTCGCTGATTGCCGCGCTTTACCCCAACTCCTACCAGGACTGGAATGGAAATTGGATTGTTGACACTGACAACATTCCTAGCGGCAACCTTGAGATTTCCTTCGATGGTACCAACTACTTGAAGGTTCCATTTTCGCAGCTTGTTCTGGGCAACGTACTCGAGATCATTAGTACGGATGATGCACCATACATCTTGGGTGACAATGTGTTCAGAAGTGCTTACATCACTTTCGACCTTGACAAGAAGCAGGCTTCTATTGCCCAGGCCAAGACCACTTAAGCGTTGGGAGTGATTTTGTGATTTTGTTTTCGGTTTTGCAGCCATTATATTTTTAAAAATATTTTATTGTAGTTTGGACTAGTGATATTGTTGCACGGTGAGGTTAACGAACGAACGAACGAGCAAAGGAAGTGAAGTGAGTGAGAGGGGAATTAAATCATAGAAGACATCTCTTTTTTTCCCTTTTCCTTCCCTCCTTCCTTCTCCCTCAGTGGGGTGACATTCTGATTAAACCGTCTTTTGAAAATATGCTAGTATAATTCCTTTGAGTATACTTCATAATAGAACATGTGTTATCTCTTCTTCCAAAACTTACCAAACGCTCCGATGTAGGGTTTCTGTAGATTCCATCATGGATTATCGACCCACTTATATAGAATCTGCAATTCAGCAGAATGTCCTAATTCACTGAAATTGAAATTTCAAAGATCAGGTATTGACCTGTTTAAAAAGATTATAATGTTTATAAGGTATACATGTGATGTTATATGGCAATCAAACTAGCGCCCCTCAAAGTTTACCTAAATTATAAACACCTCAGCTTTGTATCAAAAGTTCCTTTACCCTCTCTATAGAACTTTCCTCTCCTGTCTACATTTTCGAGTATTACATGTACGAAATTATGTTTAAACATAAGGAAAAATAGATTTGGACGAATAAAATCTCAGTCGATTGAGGGTTTCTGATTTCTAGTTAGTGGATGTAGGATATATGTAAGTAGCTAATCCCAAGTAATACTTTGTTGATATACGCACTTGTCAGCACAATATATTTACCAACATACAAAAAATGCGAGTAGTTTAAGTGGATGAATTGTCAGAGAAACTATCAGAGTACTAGTACTTGCACATCACACGAGACATTTTTGTGTACTGAATGAAGGAAGGAGGTGGTGTAAGTGGGTGTGTGAAAAAACGTTATACAGAGATAACTGATCAAATGCGGGAGCACTACTAAGTTTAGTATTTTGTTCACTCGCTCATTCCCTTTAGAATTTCCGTTCATTCATTCGTTCAGGTATCTCTATGCTCAATGTTAACTCTTTAATGAACTTCACTCGTTCAGTTTGTTTTCTCAGTTCCACAAGAAATAGCATTGAAATTTATAATGTGGCATCGAATCTCCAGTAACTTGGGTTTAAGCTCCCAAATGAAGTCACAAAGTGCCCTTTTGAAGGTCAAAATTCTACGTGAAAATTTCATGACTGCTAGTACCCCAAATTTTCAAACCAGAGGATCTTCCCATATTTAGTGAAACCAAAAATACCATATTAGCATGGAACTACTACAGAAATCACTCCATCTGGAATTCAATACAACGCGGCAGACTGCCAGACAGTAATACACTAGGTGACAGTTGCTTTCGCTAATATAATTTGGGGCCATTCAATATAAAGACAGAATACCAAAAATAAGGATGTACTGTAAAAAGAAGTGAGATGGAACTTTGATTGAAGCCGTCTGCACTGTTTTCAAAATATCAACATGTCGAATAGTACCTGGAAAATTTTACAATGGCCTCGTTCTGCGCAAATTGTTCAATATTTTCTCCAAACCATTTGTGTATACCATTTTGTGAGTAATTTGTGCTTCTTGCGTTGAGGGTTGCGGTCATCGCATCGCCTGATGCACCATTGAAAATTGCTCTTGGTTTTTCAAAGGTCTTTACTTCAAACGAAATGGCGAATTCTACCAAGAACGCTTTTATCCATTCGAGCATCTGAAAGAAAGAAAGAATTGTTAAATATGGACAAAATATATTCTTAGAAAATAATCATGTGCGTTGGAGGTAATCTAATACTGCTTTCACTACTCCTCGTAAATTGCGCTAAAACTACGGGCTTTTTCTCAAATATTCTCCATATCCAGTACCATATAGTCGTTGAATATTTTTGGTAAATTCTTCTGCACTAAATTTCACTTTCTGAAGCTCGCCTATTTTTTCTCTTAAACTTGATCATTACGCACTTTAACAATAATTTTGCTTGTTTTCTTTGTAATTAGGTAAATTTTATCGGACTTTTTTCCCATTCCGATTCATATACTAATCATCACTAATCCTATTTCTTATTTATTAATACTCCTATCCCTTCATACTTCCTTTCGTATTCATTCTTAATCATTGTAAAATCATTCGCTTTATTCCTATTTCCTATTCATTCTTACTCATTTTGAAACCATCACTTTATTCCTATTTCCTATTCATTTATTCTCGTTCATTCATTCATGCTCGTTACAACACTCAAACCTTCTTCTCATCAACAACCTTCAACATAAGTGGAGTACCACCCTGGCAGTCATTGTCAGCCAAAGAGTACTTGTCCTCACCAGAAGGACAAGCCTTCCAAGTGTCCTTACCATGGTGGAACAACTCTCCATCCTTGATCGAGAATCCCAGTGATGGCTTTTCACCTGGACCACTGCTTCCCAACTCACCTGTGTTGCTATCGTAGTTAACACCAGTACCATCCTGGTCAACCATGGTACCATCAGGGTTCAAGGTGAAGGTAATCTCAGATCCTTGGTCGCCTCCAACAGCGAAAACATGAGGGTGGTCGCCAATCTTCTTGATAGGACCGTTCTGGAACTTGGAGCCAGAACGAATTGTAATAAGTCCGAACTGAACTTTGTCACCAGAGTCTTTGTTGTCGGAAGATTTATCTTCAGAAGAGTCATCCTTCGCAGTAGGATCGTCAATCTCCTTAGGCTCCCACATACGAAGAGCAACGCCAGTTCCATCGGTGACCAATCTTCTCTCGTCGTCATAAGAGAACTTGCCAGGCTTGTATGTCAAGTGTTCACCAGAGGTTCCGAAATTGGTGTCTGGAGAGTCTGACTCCACGTACTTGGAGTCTTTAACAGTGACATACTTTTTGGTCTCTGGGTCGTACAAAGCATTGTTGTCAGTCAACACGTAAGTAGTAGCCTTACCATTTTTGAGGTAAAGGCTACCATCGTCGGTCTGGATCGTGTCGTAGTGAACATCGCTACCCGATCTGATTACCAACAAGGTAAAGCTTTGGGCTGCAGCGGCGAGGGCAGCCATGGTCATAAAAGTAAAGGTCTTGGTGAATTGCATTGTTGTGTTTGATGAGGAGATAGTGTGGACATTTGCCATGAATTTATACCCTTTAGATTTTTCGCAGCCGACCGATTTGGACGTTTGCAACCTGGGAATTATTTTTAGCGATGACGTCACAAAACAGAGTCATGAATTTTTCAGTGGGGAGATGAGTGGATGGGGAAATGCACTAAAAGTTTTTCTTTTTTTAGTAGCATATAGAAATTACTCTAGTGATCGACCAGAATTTCTATGGCCTGCCATGATTCTCTAATGTGCTTTAATCTCGTGAACAGAACAGACCATACTCCAGTCGGCGAGTTTAAAGAAAAGCCGATTTTTTTTGGAAACTAACTAGCAATACAGTACCACAAAAAGTGCCAAGACAAGTGATGTCATAGCAGAGAAGAAATGACAAAATGCGCAACCGATTTCATAGAACGTTCGCAAAGTTTTTCAAAAGGTCAACCGGAAATATGGAAGGGGCGGCTGAGGCAAGTCGAAGAGAGGGTAAAATGGGGTGACTAGGATAGGAAGAGTAAGAAATGTTGGATAATACAATGATGGAGGAGTCGGTATAGAGGAGATCGGGGTAGTGGATTTGTGTGGAGTGCGAGAAAGTGGAAAAGCAGAATGGTAGAATAGTGTGGGGATGGTGAGAACTAAGATGCAATTGCAAGAGTACCAACAAATTTACAGGAAGGGCACAATAAAGAAAGCCAAAAATATAGAGCAATGCAAAAACATGATTAACTGAGATAAAGTTGAAGACACGATTAATTCAAAAGCGTAATATGGCAAAGTTGAGTACACCTATAGAAATAGGAGACAGTGTAGATAGATAACTTGATATAGTGTGAACATCAAAACATATAGGAATGATGACGAGAATTTGATGCAAAACTCCAAATACAGAGTATGAACAAAGAACTTTACAAATAGTTGACCACGGAAAACTTGGTAATTGGGTTAGGTTGCATTGTTACAAGCGCTGTTAAATGTCACTAAGATTGTAATTTCAAATGCTGAAAAATACTCGTGGTGCTTGAATGCACTCAAAGAGGTCCATTAGAAAAAAGTATTACTTTGAACTTTGCTGTATGGAAATGCAAAATGTACAACGAATTTCATCTTTTTCATGGTGAATCGACCGATGATGCTGATTTGGAATGCAAGGAATATTGCTACTACAGAATGAAATATACATATTAGCTATATGCATATATTGTACACAATAAAAAAGCCTATAAGAGATGAGATAGCAAGGAAGACAGAATAATCATAAGGTAAGATAAAGAGGGATGTGTTTTGAGAGATGTCCACGTGGAAAAGATTTACGAAGATGGGTTTTTGGAAATCTCTAATAATTTATTGGGTTACAGTGTATGCTTTTGACAAGCTTTTTTGGATATGTATTTATTAGACCATTATGTTTTCATTTTGTTGAATGATTCTATGTTGGACATAAAAGTTTTGGAACGTGACCGTTTCTATTCATCAAGTCTTGCTTTGTAAACTTTATATGAAATAAAGTTTGAAAATTTGACCCGGCCAAAAACATAACTTCTTACGTATTCATTATTTCTGATCCACTTCGTAGTTTCAAGATATGACCTAGCAAGGAAGAATACTTCAAATGAGTCTTACCTTAATAGGTCAATTAGATTTAGGGTTATTATATTGGAAACTGATTAGTGAAACCGGCTGCAAAAAAGTGAAACTCCGAAAATACGTATTGAGTAAGGCGGGAAAGTTATAGCTCGATTGCAAGTTATATTGCTTTAAAGTGGTCCTATTTTGGACCAAGAAGAAGGAATACTCTCTTGAACAATAATAACTAAAAAGGGCATAATAAAGGGTCCATTTAGAAAATCAAAATTTCGGCTAAAGACGGGTCTGGTAAACCCAAAATTTTCGAATTGCTCATGAACGCACTTTAAAAAATGAAACTTCCTAAACCGCACGAAATGAAGACCTTTCAATAAAGAGGCTTACCATGAAATATAAAAACACTGGTTCTTCAATTTGTATTTTGTCCTTGTTGATTTGTACAGGTTCTAAAAGCATTAAATGCGCGCACGATATTTGTGGGGTCATCGGAATATGAACAATCAATGTCATGAAGCATCTTTTTATGACAGCTATGCTTCATAATGAGTCTGTCATTTTTTGTTAGCTACACAACGTAGTATAAGTATTCCGACTTTATTTAAATCTCAGATATCAAGGGAAAGTAGTCATATAATGACACAGTTTCGTGGGAGGGGAGTCCCCTCACTCTCGCATTTCATTTGGAGTACTTTTTCAACCTTCGGGATGAACCACTTTTGGGCTCCACCTTTTCTATAACAAGAGTCATGTGTTACAGTAGGGACCGTATTTTCTCACACAACAGTGCGGTTACGACCCCCCTCTGAAAACATGCAATCACATAATGGTGCATCGTTTTGTATTTGTGGTTTATATCTTGATACGTTTTATATCAACCCCCTTTTCATGGCCATATTCTCGGTATTTCAACAAAAAAGTCTAGATTTTTTGCAGCCAAAATTGTAGAAATATAAAATTGATGAACGAACTTCACGAGCGATGCGAGTGAGTGAGTGAGTGAGTGATTGAGTGAGTGAATTTAAATTGTATTCACACGAAAACATCTATGTGAAAAAATTAATCTCACAAACAAATCCATGTTCTTAGTCATTAGTTTGTCCTCATAAATATATTATAGCATTGATTTTAACAGGTAATATACAAAGTAGAAAATGAGACATACTGACCATATAACACTTCAAATCCGTCCAATCAGGGACTAATACTGACAATAGTGTACTGGGAGTTATGAAACATGCAACAATTTCTTGATTAGATTCTCTACAACTTATCAAAAATTTACAAGTACCTACGGAAAGAACGGAAAAACCATTATCGGATCCTCATGTTTCATTCACTCCGCGAGAACACAGCATCGTAGCAAAATGCCTTCATATGCCAAAACTGCACGATAACCGTTAGAGCCCTGGTCTACGAAACTTGAAAAATGCAACCTATTCAAACTCAAAAGGCGCTTTTTAAACGTTTCCTCGTTTAAGTTATTTTTTGTGTCAAAACACTTCGGAGTGTACTTTTTGCTTTGTATTTTAGTCTTGTTAATTTATGATTTTGCGAGAATGGTGGAGTGTAATCGTGCCTAAGGTGGTGTGAATTCCGTACACTATGCCTGATGAAGAAGCAAAATTCCCTATCCTATACACACTAAGCTGTACCAAAACACGTTGTATTCTAATCATAAGCAACTTGTAACTACGACCTGTTTTCCGGGCTCGTTATCTTGATGCTCCGCTTTTGGTATACCTTTCCACCGTATTGGCTCGGGTCAATACCCATTTGCAATATTCTATTGTGATTACATAATCACTAGTAACAGCCGATTATTTCAACCCGTTTCTTGTCAATTGTTCAACATTGCGCGTTGAAAAAAGCCTTACTGCATACTTGATTCGCCTACCCTCCTCACGGCACAATGGAGTCATGAATCTCCAGTTTGTGGCGCGGGTTGCAAAATAGAGTGTTGATACCGGCAAGCTTCGGGCTCAATCATAGTACTACATTTTCCTTTTTTGTGTAATTCTGAGAAACCTTACACGTTTCACTTTTGAAAGTCTGCCATTCCCCTCTTTCCCACATCTATCCTTGGTTTTAATTACTTATCCCTCGTGCTGTCAATGTTACCATCCAACGCTCTTTTTGGCTTAGTTTTTAGGAAATGCTGCAGTTTATATGCAACATGATAGTTACCTGCAGGATATTTATGCACTTTAGCAACTTTAAAATTTGCAGCAAATAGCGGTCAACACACGGCACAAATACAAGGGAATTTGTATATAAACACATACAGACGTTGTTGATATCCACCAAGCAACAATGACTAGCATTACCAAGAAAGCCATCATTTCTCTCACTTTTATCGCAAGTGTTTTGTCACTTCCTCTCGTGGTTCGTGAAGAAGGTGGAATCAAAGTCGATTTCAATGTCAGAAGAGTGGTTGTGAACACTACAAGCCCCACCAAACGTCAAGCTCAAGAAACAATCACCAACCACCGCAATTACTACAGTATCCCCATTGGATTTGGGTCGAACCAACAGCCCGTTTCGCTCAATATCGACACCGGTTCTTCAGACACTTGGGTTGTCTCATCAGAAGTCGACTGCGAGACTGAAGACAAAAAGTGTGTCGATGCAGGTACTTATAACCCTTCGAAATCGTCCACCTCGAAAGAACTTTCGAGTGTTTTCAGTGTACAATACCACGACGGTAGCGGTGCTGATGGTACCTTTTACACAGACCAAATTTCTGTTGGAGGCCAAACATTGAAACAGCTCCAGTTTGGTGTTGCTACTACTAGCACTGTTGACCAAGGTGGACTTTTGGGTCTTGGTTTCGAGAACCTCGAGTCCAACCATGTGTACAAAAACCAGCCTACATATGCCAATTTTCCCATTGCTTTGAAAAATCAGGGTCTCATTCTGAGTGCGTATTTTTCCATTTATTTGAACGCCCCAAACGCTTCAACTGGCTCGATCATTTTCGGTGGTTCCGATCTGTCCAAATACTCTGGTCCAATGCAAGAGGCTCCTTTTACTCTGGACGTGTTTTATCTGGTTTCTCTTAACCACTTCAATAGTGATAAAGGCAATATAGACGGCGGTTTTGACGTTGTTTTAGATTCAGGTACCGCTGGTGCTTTTTTACCAACAGCCACAGTTGCGCTGATTGCGGCACTTTATCCCGGTGCCGTGCAGTACTATGGGCTCTGGTTTGTTGATAAAGAGCACATACCGTCGGGAAACATCGATATCTCTTTTGATGGTCAAAACTATTTACTGGTTCCGCTTGCACAGCTTGTTGATGGAGAAATGCTTCTAGTTACTGGGGTAGACAACGGAACTTACATACTAGGCGATATTTTTTTGAACAGTGCCTATCTTATTTTCAACATTGACAAGAACCAAGCTTCCATTGCTCAGGCAAAGTTTACGAATTGAAGAATCCCAGCGGATGTGATCAGAACTGACGGGCGGTTTATATTATTATAGGCTAAGATTGAGTAATTTGAATATCAAGTGAAATAAACAATGTAATGCCGAGTTTTAGAGAATTTAACGGAGGTTTTCTATATTGTTGGTCTTTATAGGTGTAAAGAATTTAAGTGATTTATTTTGCAGCCATGAAAAGTGTCTTAAAATTTTGGGAAAAATTTAGACAATCTTGGTCTGATGCTGATCTGGTAGTAGGGTAGCTTGTTGAGCGGTTACAGATCTTACAATATTTTATAATAGGTGGGTAGAAGACATCCTTTGTTGAACATCCTCTTGGTAAGTTCTTCGGATTGATTTCTAGCTACAGAATATTCTATCCGTATTTATAGGCCTCCTGCGGTGTCCGGCACACCATGTTCGGTAACATCTCCTCATTTATAACGTCTTGTGATATTGTCGCGTTATGTTTTGATGGTTAGTTGCGAAGTCGACAAGCGGGGTTCCTCGCTCCATGGCTTCCACCAGAACGCTTTCCACGGATGATACTTGGATATTGTCACCTAGCAAGTTCAACCATATTTGTGAGTTGTGATTACATAAGAATTATATCATATAATCCTCAAATTTTAACGAAGTGCATGTAGGTTGGTTCTGCTTAAGTGATCATCATACTCCATTGTAATAGCCAATATTTGGGTTTACATGAGAAAGTTGTAGCTTGATTATGAAAATATATATTATTAACGGGGTATAAAGACTGAGTATAAGGGTAAGTATTTAATTTCTGAGTATAAGGGTAAGTATTTAATTTGTCTCGGTGCTCTTATCGTTAGAAAAATAGAAAAATGTCCCAGTTCGTTTTTCAGAAGTCCTGAGTCAAACCGTTCTTCTTTAGGTTTTCTCATACTGTACTGCTTTAATTGAGGTTGTGTTTATACGGGCACAAGTTGACGATAGTAGTCTACTTTCAAACGTTACTGTAGGGGATTTTTTTGATAGCACAAGCCGTCATGTTTAATGGAGATACTTAATCTAAAAAATCAGTCAAAAGAAAGACTTTTTACTAGAATATGTTCCTCTGTATTGATCTTTTCAGAGATACGAAACAAGTTTTTTGATACAGATTTAGTTGATGTGGGGTCAAATCACCCCAAAGCTCCAAAAAATAACTAGCACTTGGGTAACCATGATGAGGGAAGTGAAAGCCGAAAATCAATGCTCTATCACGAGATGGTAGATTTATGGAAGTAAATAAAAATAAAGTTGACACCATGGCGTGACGTTTAGATTTGGAGACCAGTAATATATGAGAATGGAGAAGAAATGCTGAGCTCTAAATGGGGGGCCAAATTGGAAGGTTAGTGAATAGTATGGTGGTAAGGTTTTAAGATATAAAAACGGCGAGCGAACTTCACGAGCGAAGCGAGTGAAGTTAGTGAGTAGTGAAGTAGTCTGAACAAACAGAATATACAGAGATAATTGAGGAAACTAGTGAGTAGTGAAGTAGTCTGAACAAACAGAATATACAGAGATAATTGAGGAAACGAATTTCACGAGCGAACTAACTTCACGAGCGAAATGAGTGAACTTAGCGAGCATATATTGACTTTTTTTAAATTTGCAGCTTTTTGCAGCAATTGAATATACCAGACAATTGGAACTGAGTGAAGTGAGTGAAAAAATAGTATGAATAGACATAAATCAAACTGTTTACGGCTTTTGTGGAGTCAGTATATATGCTGTAAAACTACGAGTAAAGTTCTACTGCTGTTGATTATATTACGCATGCTTGACATATTACAATTATTAAAATCATACACCTTTTGACCATGTCTATTTTGTCAAGTTTGTTGAGTAGACTGCTGTAGATTGTGTTTTGCCCTTGCTAAAATAAGGCATATTGTAAAATGCACTTTTCTATGCTTTTGGAGCAGAATGTGCTGTTCTGGCAACAGTCTTGGAAGAGGCTATTTGAAGTACTCAGTACATATGTTTCCACAGGCTTTTTCTCTGGATCACCTGTTATCAGTGCAGCTTCAGAACTGTTGCTTCATGTAAGTTCACTCACTCACTCACTCACTCAACTCGCTTCGCTCGTTAAGTTCGTTAAGATTAAAAATGATTTCGATCTCAATAAAATGCCTGTTATAGATTATCTAATTTGTGAATATCAGAATGAAACAATATTATACAAACATCCCACTTTTACCTTCCATTTCAACCTGTACTTAGTATACTCTTTGCGTAAGCCTTACAGTGGTTTGCGACATGCACAAGATAAGATTATCGAGGTTTCGGATTTATAGACCTGTTTTGTTTCGTTTGCTTGTGGTATACTTGATCCAGTCATTCGACTATTACGAACTTAACGAGAAGCGAGCTAAGTGAGTGAGCGAGTGAAGTAATACTGAATATAATAAGAACTGCTTCAGGATTTGAGGTGGGATACACGCTGTTTTGTACACCAATTGTACACCTTCTCCAGTACAGTAATAAAATAGTTTTCAACTATACAGTCGATACAGTGATGGTAGCCTGTGATAGATATGGTCATGTGAGGTGCGGGTCTGTAAATATAAGAAACCATAGTCGTAGAGAGCACTATATTTGGTCCTAACATTGCCAATAATTGATATAGCAATGGCAAGTCATATATGGTCGAAGTAGCAGTCAATAATTTCTAACCGTAATAGCAATTCATATATGGTCGAAATAGCAGTCAACAATATCTGACCGTAGTACCTAGTCAGCAGCTATTGTCGCAGCTCCCCAATAAAACGCTTATTGTCAAATATGTCTCATTATCAAATGATCGCGGCTCACACCTTTACTACACTCCGGTAAACACGAAATGAAATTTGCCTAGAGTAACTTCAGTTGTATATTGAAGTGTTGGGCTCACCGATAAAATACTTTTTTGCAACCACTGGTGCACTGAGTTTGGGGACGTCATTTGCTATCAAAGGAGGTTTGTTCAAAAAGTCAGTTGAACAGGTCAATAGTTTAGTTATCTTTGATATTTAGATATGTAGTTCTCTTTTGCTCACTCACTCAATCGATTCTATATTCCTCTATTTTGCTCAGTCATTCATTCAGTACTTCTGTATATTGTAAGTTCACTCACTCACTTGTTTATTTATTTCTGTGTATGTTGGTACTCACTCACTGACTTCACTCGTGAGTCCATTCAGTTGTTCGGTTATTTCTGATTATAATGTATATTCACTCGTTCAATATGTGTACAATGTATATTCACTCACTCACTCACTTCACTCGTGAAGTTCGTTCAGTTATTTCCGTTTATAAAGTAGGTTCACTCACTTCACTCGTGAAGTTCGTTCAGTTATTTCTGTTTATAAAGTAGGTTCACTCACTTCACTCGTGAAGTTCGTTCAGTTATTTCTGTTTATAAAGTATGTTCACTCGTGAAGTTCGTTCGTCCCTTCAGCCCTATACACCCCCTACAAAAACTCCTCGTCATCATCATCATAATACTCATCCTCGTCACTCTCATCAGCCAACTGCTCAAAGTTCACCTTGTATCTCAACAAAGCACCAATTCCACCAAAACCTTGGCAAAACTGAGCACCCTCAGAAGAACGGTCCGTGACAAACTCCAAGTTGGCACCAAAAGACTTGTAGTTCTCGGCCAACCACTCCAAAAAGGTCTCCTCCTTGACAATCTCCATGTCAGTACCAGTCTTCTTGTCCTCCTGCCACGACTTGTCTGGAAGCTCTGGGTTCACGTGCGCAACAACCTCCTCACCCTCGACATCCTTCATCACATACCTCACAATGTTCAAGTTTTCGTAAACAATCAAAATCTCACAAGCACCCAAATCAAGCGCCTTCAAGGTGTCGTCGATACCGTAACAGAACTTACCCGTGTCCTGCGAAATCTCGTCAAAGTACTGGTTCAACAACTTCTTCTCCTGAACAAACTTCACATTGGCAAGTGTCTCAGCAGAAAGCTCAATTGCCTGGTTAAAACCATTCTCTCCTCCGTACGAAATGTCCACAATCTTGATCACCTTGGCCTGCAAACGGTTGTCGAAAAGGTCACTCTTGGACAACTCGGTCTTGAAATCGGCACTACCCGCCAAAATCAAACCCTTACAGTTGACCTTGTCGTTGGTGATGAAGTTCTGCACCGCAACCTCCGCAACCTTTCTAACGTAGTTGTGACGTTTTTCCTCACGCAAACGCGAGAAACGCATTGCAGACTGACCACCACGACCGTGCTTTTTAGGAAGGTCCACGGTAAATTTGTGCAAAACCTCACGGGTGTTTCCGCTAACAGCACCAAAAAGTGCTCCATTACCGTCCATAATGATGAAACCAAAACGGTCATCGTTCTCCAAGAGCTCACTCAAGGCCTCCACGTGGAACTTGTTGTCACACAAGTAAAGCGACGTGTTGATAGGCTTGAAGGGCTCGAAGTCGATGTTCAACTTTTTTTCTTTGCCGTCATCGGTGATGACATCACCACAATAGACGACCAAACCGTTTGGTGGGATCGAGTTGTACAACTTCAACTTCTGCTGTGTGGATGTGATAGCGGACAAGACCGACAATCTGTTGACACGAGACTTGATGTTGGAGGCAGTTCCGTACTCTTCGGTCAACATCTTCTGTGTGAGCGAAATCTGGCCTTTTGGCGGGATTACGAGGGAGATCATCGACGTACCATTACCACGGGCTTGTTCGAGGGATTTGATCAACTTCTTGACCTTCCAGATCTCGATGTTCTTTTCAGCGTCTGTATCCATGATGAGTGAAATTTTTTTTACAACTGAACGAACTTCACGAACTTCATGAAAGAAGCGAGTGAAGTGAGTGAGTGGGTTAGTATACATTTTATAAATAAGTGAAAGAACGAGATTCATGAGCAAGTCGAGAGAAGTGAGTGAGTATACATTATGGAGAGAGAAGTGAGTGAGTATACATTACGGAGAGAAGTGAGTGAGTATACATTGTGGAGAGAAGTGAGTGAGTATACATTGTGGAGAGAAGTGAGTGAGTATACATTGTGGAGAGAAGTGAGTGAGTATACATTATGGAGAGAGAAGTGAGCGTTCACGAGCGAGATAGTGAAGTAAAAACAAATTATACTTTGAGAATTGGTGAAGTGAGTGAGTGACTGTAAAATGCGAATACTGTGTGAGTAATAAATGCAGAGAAATAGTGAGTATACATTCATAGAGGGATGAGATAAGTGAGTTTGCGAGTGGATACAAATAGAGAAAACTGAATGAATGAGTGAGTGGTGAATTACATAGAGACAGCAAGTGAAATAAGTGAGTATTATATTACGTAGAGAAAATTGATTGGGTCAGTGCAAACATTGCTAGAGAAAATTGAGAGAAGTAGGTGAAAGAGTGAATAAACAAGTTAGAAGTACTGAATATGCAAGTAACGATGCAAGTACTGAATATTTGCTGAATACACCGAATATGTACCGAAGAAACAAGTACTGAATAGACAAAGTACAGTTATTGCACTGGATGATATATACCTTGGCACTACTCAGATTCCCTACTACTCCCACCCCTATTTATCCCCTTTACTACTCACTCCTGACCTCATTCCTCCATATTTTCTCCATTAACTTCTGTTACATAGAATCCCCAATACTTACCGTACTCATGTCCCTTTTTCTCTGAATCTTCTTCATATCTTCATATTGAATCACTTGAACAACATATATCAATATAGTTGTGTTTGCTCACTCATCACCCTTTCAGACTTTTGCCACTCATATTCATATTCCAACTCTATTAACTCAATTCATCAGTATAATCTGCCTTTTGGCGGAGACATCATGTGACGTAGGCGTGCATGATTGCTGATTATGTAATGGAGGAACTGAAGGAGGGAACACGAGCAAATGGGTGATTGGGTGAGAGAAGAAACATAAATAGAGATATCTAACGAGTAGGTGAGTGAATAAACATAAATGAAGATATCTAACGAGTGAGCAAGTAAAAACAAATTTAGAGGCAACTAATGAAGTGAGTGAGTAAAAACATATGTAGAGACAACTGGACAACGAACGTGATCGCCGGGAAATGACTTGAATGAACAATTGACCATGGTAATACAAGCTAAGGTTTTCTTGCCTGTACTGTCATTCTTGAATATAACAAAACGCTCCATCGTATTTTACTAGAATGTCATACTGTTCTACTTCAAAAAACTGTTCTATTTTTTTCATACTGTTCTACTGAATATCATACGTATACTTTCATAATCTTTTAAAATATATTCTAATATATAGTGTTAAAATTTGAGGATTTTATGGATTATATAATCTACATGTTGGGTACGAGAGTCCCGATACGCAAAAGTGATGACCTAGTGTCACGTGACGATAAGTCACGGTTATACTCACGTGTACCTGTGACGTGGAAGGTGACTCACGTGTGTATTCACGTGTTATACACACGTGACCATGTCGATAAGGCATACTGTTCCTCGAATATGGTAAGGACACGACTATAGTTGTATGCAGGCACGGTGTGGCTGCAAGGTTCTAGGACGCCTGGGATTAATAGCCAGGCACAAAGCACGGTAGCATAGTGAAAGCGGGTCGATTATGGAGTGGGTAGCGAATAGGACAGCGCACGTGATCATGTGCGCCGTATTCGATGTTCCCGGGAAAAGTATAAATAGGGGAGTATATCCCATATATAGAAGATCAAGCCGAGAGGTACTTTTCTAACGTGACGTAAGAAAGGGAACACAGAGTAAAAATACAACTCCCGAATCAGTAATAGAGCGCGAGATACAAGATCTAAGCTACTTATACTATCGAAGAGTCAACCAAAGCATATTGACTAATTTACTCCAATATTTTAGTTAAATATTCTAAGACCTTATAAAATCACAACTTATTTTGATTGCAAATATGGTTGAGCAAACTAGGTAGAAATATCCGAGTATCATCCGAGAAAAACGTCCTGGTGAAAGCTACGGAGCGGGGAATCTCGCTTGTTAACAACGCAACTAACCACTGAGTCATGAAGTGTCGAAGGATGTTATAACCTCAGAAATGTTACCGAAAATGGTAAGAGCTGGACACCACAGGAGGTCTATAAATACGGATGAAGTATTCTATAGCTATGGATGAATCAAGGAAACCAACCCAGAAGATAGGGGAAAAAAAAGAACGTCTTCTACTCATTATTATACATTACTGTAAGATCGACTATAACTGACGAGCTGTTAAATACCGTTAAGCATTTGACTAAGATTACCTACAATTTTAGTGAAAATTTTGGTCAAAATTTCAAAATAGTGTGCCCTTCCTAAATATGTACATAGGTACTGAGTGTAGAAGGACTGACCAGTTCTTCAGATTACAGAGTTCGCATGGAAGGGTACATTATCGTACGTTACTTTCGAAATCACTTCTGATTTTTGCTGCCAACACTTTACAGGTCTTTCTCACCTGACTTGACAATATCTCTGAGTAAGGATATTTTCTCCAATCATTCCTACATACAAATATTATGACATAAACTTACACTAGATGTTTTGATTATTCTACAGTACCATATAGTGAGCGTATTCGTATATTCAGTTGGCGATATACTCCAGAGGTCAATTATAGAAAATTGGAAGTTAGCTAGCTTGTAGTCAGTGGAGACAATCACAACTTCAATAGACAACCACAACTTCCATTCTATGAATTCAATTTAAAAATGTGACTGTTATAAAATAATGGATATTTAACAGTACATGCATATGGAAAACAGGTATAATTACCGATTAATTACTTTATGGCGCTTCATTTTGATGTCCCCAAGGAGTCTACTTCTTTGGGCCTTTCCCTGCCATTCGAAAAATATCTTTTTACTTGCTGTTTGAACCACATCAATAAATATTTCAATTTTGTATTTGTAAAATGTGAGACATATGTGGATCATAGAGACTGACTCGAGAAGAAGGTTTAGATGAGCCACGTACTGCTCAATGAATATAGTTGAAAGCAACTTAAATTGAGTTTGAAGAATAGAGGGTCCTAGTATCGGCTCAAGGGTTCGTATTTGGACATAAAGTAATTCAACCCCAGAGAAAACACAAAGTCAAATCACCTCTATTCATTTAATTCGATGATGTCATTTCGAAAGCAACGATCCGAATGAAAAGAATAAAGTTCAACTTAACCGGCCCGGTCTTGAATCTGGGGGTAATTTTTCCGGCTGGTGCAAATAAAGTTTACAACTCGTGCACTGTTGCATCTCGTAATGCCTCGGCATAAATTCACCGAAGTTAATACTGCCGAATTCCTTGCATCCTAAAATCACATGTTTATATTTGTAAGCAACGGTAATTCTGTGTTGGGTACGGACGTAACATTGTGTTGACTACGGAGGTTGTCTAAGGAGTGACTGCGTTTGTTACTTTGTATGTAACTTTAACATATTTGTGTTATTTTTGTTTATGTTACATTTCATGGTTGTGTTACTTTATTCATGTTACATCTTGCTACTTCGTATATGTAACTCTTCGTCTTTCAGTTAGTTTCATATGTCACTTCTTCGTCTTTGTGCTATTGTATATCTGTCATCTCTCATCATTGTGTTAAATTGTGTACATTTCTCGCAATCTACCCCTAAAATCCTTCTTTTTGTGCCCAAATTATTGCGCAATAATTGCCGACTTTTTGACGTTTACGAACATCCCTCACGAACAAATCATTGCGCTCTTCCAGTGCCCCAGTGCGCTCTCAATAATGTATACAGCACATCACTTTTGTACCTATATTGTGGTCACGACTTGAAGGCACGTTTCGGGTTCTTCTCTTGCTGTTTTTATGCAGGTACTATTAAATATCACACAAACTCAATGGGTGCAAAAAAACCGTTTTCCTAAAATAGCTGATTGGAACCTGACAAAGAACAATCAATGATATAAATACCGCTGTTCCGCTTTTGAATCTCTATCCATGCTTTCCTTCTCTGTTCTTCTCACGATCCTCCTAGCTGTCAACGCTGCTCCAACCGACTCAGGCCTCCCTGCAAAGGTTGTTTCTGTGCCTTTTGGAAAGGGTTTGGATCCACACCCATACAACTACGAGCACTATCCTTTATTTGCTACCCTCGAGATAGGCTCTCAAAAAGCAAAGGTTGACGTCACCGTTGATACCGGTAGTTGGGACTTGTGGGTTCCACTTCCAACCGGGGAAAAAAGGCTCACTAAATACGGAACTTATGACCCTAAAGACTCTAAAACTGCAGTCGATCTTCACTACAAACACACCACTTTCTATGGTGCGAAAAGATCACAGGGGGAAATTGACTTTTACAACGATACAATCACACTTCCTTCTGGGATTTCTATTTCTAGTGCAGTGATTGGTGTGTCAAACAGCACTAACGCCGATTCTCCAGTCTGGGGGTGTGGTAAGCCCTACGAGGATATCGGACCTTCTTTGATTGTGAACCTCAAAGCCGAAGGCAGAATCAACACTGAAGTGATCTCGTTTTACGAAGGAAATGATTTTGAGGGAGAGATTATTTACGGTGGAATCGACCATGCTAAGTACGAAGGACCTTTGTACACCAATGAATTTACTGGGAATTTTGGATTTAAGTCTTCTCATTACAAGATTGGTGATGTTGACCACCAGTTCGGTAGGGATGTAATTGTGGACAGTGGTTGGGATGTTGCTTTTGGCTTTCCGCGTGAGCGTAACAATGAGATCGTTGCTCTTTGGGGTGGAAGATACAATTGCACAGGTCCTGAAGATGCTTCCTTTGAGATCTTTGCTGAAAACGGTCTGATCAAGATTTACCTTAAGGATTTGATCCGGAAAAAGCTAGACGGTTCTTGCTATCTTGATGTTGGAGATGTCCCGGAAGGTTGGGTTGTTGTTGGTACCAAGGGACTCCAACATTTGTATGTTTCTGCCAACTTTGAGAAAAACACCTTTTCTTTTGCCAAGAAGGTTGACACTACTGAGAGAAACATCGAGGTTCTTTAGGAGTGGCTGAAAGACTGTGAATGGAGGTAGAGACTGGAGATTTTTGAGGAAAGGCGTGAATATGCTGAGTGTTGACAACTTTGTATATGAGATATTAGTGTGATTAAGAAAGTATAACATGATTGAAATAGTGTGATTAAGAAAGTATAACATGATTGATGTAAGGGTCTGGTGTGCATTATGGACTGCATATAAAGCTACTCTGAATAAGTAACATAAAGTCCGCGAACTAGTACTCGAGAAATATCTATCGGACAAACCCTAGCTAAGTCAACAAAGCGATGCCGTTCGTCCGAATGTTGTTAACACATCCTAGCTCGATAACTACGCTAGAACCCGCTCGACTCGGCTATAAATACGTCTGAAAGAACCTCTCTGAATAAACAAGTTAGCTACAAGTAAATTCCCCAACTATAGCGTGAAATCCCTAACAATTGATAAGATAGTGATTAAGAAAAGTTGAAGGATAACATTATTGATGAGATATTAACAGTATGATTAAAAAACATGAGGTGAGAAGAGAAAGTACGATTAAATATAAATGTGTTATCAGCTTTGTAAGTATGAAAGACCATCACCTTTTTCTTAGAGCTTTCAGTTAACATATCAAAGATGCAAGTATATAGTGTATCATGTATGAAACAACTCATAATGTAGTAATAATTCGATTCACTGAGTGTGGGGTTCAACTGAAAAGGAGTCTACATTAGAGAGTACAGGAAAAGTAACAACATCAAGCTAAGTGTGCAGACCCGGCCCAAATTATGCAAAAACTACGTTGCTAGGAATTCTTAATCTTTTATACTGGATCGACAAAATTCAATGCCATTGGCATTGTGTCGCTAGAGCAGTCTACGCATTTTTCTCGACCGAACCAATTGTATTCTCTGTCTTTACGCTCTTTCCTCAATTGAGAAAAGTGTCTTCTCTTTCAGTCGAAACAATTATTTTCTCTGTCTCAGTTCATTGTCTTTCCTTGAGCTCAAGCGTTATGGTGATCGACAGGAACATTTTGTTCACACAATCACATTACTATTGGCATTGATTTTATTATTTTCTGTCTTCGTTCTACTTTGCAATCCTTAGTATTCTTCACCTAATCACTTTATAGTCATGTTTTATGTTTCCACCTTTTACAGAAAACCTTCGGTTAGTCATTTCTGCATGGAACATATTGTTATTTGTATTGTAGATGTAGTTTTGCCTACTATAATGGTAACCATTTAAATGTGTACTTGTATGTTTTTGTCAAGGAATCCACCCTTTAGGTGAGAGAATAGCTTGTGTGTTGCTTGTTTATTTAGAGGATATTTCTATTTTCTTATATACATTTGGCAGCATCTTATATCAAATGCTGCCCCTTAAACAAAAGGGTTTGGTGGCAATTTAGCCAGATTAGTCTTATATGTAGGCGACAGTACCACGAGTACCTTCCAGTTTTTGATCAACACTACATGTATTATTCGCAAGAATAATGCACAAGTAGTTGTTGTAAAACAAGTTCATTAGTGTTGCATCGTGTGATGGCCAGCCAAGCTTATGAAGTCAATAGAGATTTGATAATACACCTAGAAAATGATTTCCTTAGAAAGTCCCTTGTCCTTATTTCATTATTATTCATATCATTTAGAATTTTGGCCATAATTCTGGCAGTAGTAGTCAAATGATCAATTGGTACTGTAATAGCATGTTAAGCGGTTACTGATCTTACATAATATAATAGCTCTTTAAAGAAGACGTTTTCGGTGGATATCTCCTAGTGGTGATCGGATTTTTGGCTTAATTCTATAAACTTGGGAATACTGACCTTTTTATAAGTTCCACTGTCCGGTAATTTTGTCGCACGATCATACGTGGCATAACAGACCGTTATCGCCTCGCATTCTCGACAACTTCCGGACAAACCGTGGAACTCTCCTTCTTGCCACTGTTGTTCGTCATTGAACGTCAATCAGTTACTTAGAGCTAACTGGTTAAGGATGTGTTTAAATCCTTCAGAATATAAGGACCCTTGTAAGGATCCTTACATTCTCTCATCATTCTCTCCTATCATTCTTTCCTATCATTCTCTATTCATTCTCTATCATTCTCTCCTATTGTCCTTTCCTTCCATATCTGGTAATTTCCTCTTATGTAATCAAAAAGATGTGATTATATAATCCATAAAGTTCAACATATCATCTATTTATGTATTTTCTAATCGGTTATTTCTGCATTTATTGTTGTATTCTTGTGTATTCGGCACTCACTCAAATCGTACTGGATAGTTCACTCACTAGTTTACTTACCCTTGTGTAGTTTACTCACTCATTTCATAACTTTATCTTAGCTCACTCACTAGTTTGCTTATGTTTTTTTCATATCTATATCTTAACACTTAGTTTACTTATCTGTTACTTCACTCACTAGTTTACTTATCTTTGTTACTTCACTCACTAGTTTACTTATCTGTTAGTTCAATCACTAGTTTACTTATCTTTGTTACTTCACTCACTAGTTTACTTATCTTTATGTTACTACACTCACTCCTCATTACATTTATCATCGTTATTCACTCCCTTCACTCGTTTCGCTCGTGAAGTTCGTAAGTTGTTTATTTTCTTTTCCTCTTTCTTTCTAATGAGCGATCCATCAAACCACACACCCGAATCCTCAGATGCTTACGACTCGGATTCGTCGGCCGACGAACCCATCATCAAACCAAAGGAAAAGTCTCGTCGTCCCGGTACTTCCAACTTCAGACAACAGCGCTTGGCAGCATTCAACCCCGTCCTCACTGCCAAAACAGTAATCCCACTTTTGGTCGCTATTGCCGTTGTCTTCGTACCCTTAGGAGCAGCAATGTGGTACGCTTCTCACCAGGTTCAAGATATCATGATTGACTACTCTCAGTGTGAAAACATGGCAGTTGCCACCCACTGGACAGAGATTCCGGGTAATTACACGTTCAATTTCCGGAACAACGCGGAAGCACGTGCCCCTGTTTGGCGCATTAGCACGGACGAATCACAAGAGTTTGAGGACGAGAGACGCGTGTGCCAGATCCAGTTTCATGTTCCGGTGCACATGAAGTCGCCGGTCTATCTTTTCTACCGGTTAAAGAACTTTTATGCAAACCACCGGAGATACGTCAAGTCATTTAGCGAAGACCAAATCACCGGAAAGGCGGCATCGGTCAGCGACATCAAGAACAACATTGGTCAGAATTGTGAGCCGTTGAGTGTGAACCCTGAGGGCAAGCGCTACTACCCCTGTGGGCTCATTGCAAACTCTCTCTTTAACGACACGTACTCCAGCACTCTCACTGCGGTCAATGGTACCGGGTCTGATTATGTCATGACCGAGAAGGGGATTGCGTGGAGCACCGAGGACAATAGGTATAAGAAGACAAAGTACAACTGGACTGAAATTGCGCCTCCGCCGAATTGGTACAAGAAATTCCCAAACGGGTACAATGCTACCAATGTGCCTGACATCTCCAAATGGGAGCAGTTCCAGGTGTGGATGAAGCCTGCTGCGCTTCCGGACTTTAACAAGCTTGCTTTGCGCAATGACCACGATGCGCTTGAGCCTGGTGTGTACCAGATTGACATTGGTTTGCACTTTCCGGTGCTTCCCTACAAGGGTCACAAGTACATTTACATTTCTCAGCGGAGTGCCATTGGGGGGAAAAATATTTTCCTAGGAGTGAGCTGGATGGTTGGGGGGGGAGTTTGCTTTTTGTTGGGCATGGTTTTGTTGGCGATCAATGCGGTGAAGCCTCGAAAGACGGGGGATGTGAGTTTGTTGAGTTGGAACAGGGAGGCTTATGAGAAGGATACTAGTACGGATTGAGGTGTACAGGAACCAGTACTCACTGACGGAGTCAGTACGAAGCGAGAATTTAAAATCGATTGTTAGTGAGTTTTGATATTACAATGAAGATGAAGTACGAAGAACTCATTAAGATCGACTTTTAGTGAGTGTTGATATTACACAGTGAGGAAGTACGAATACGAACCGACAAAGTCAGTGAGTGTTAATATTACGGAATGAAGATAAAGTACTAATACCCACTGATATTGATATCGCAGAATGAAGGTGAAGTATAATAATGAACTGATGAAGTCAGTGAGTGCTGATAGTACAGGCTGAAGAGTACGAAGTATGATTAAGGATCTGACGAATTGAAGAAGTCGGTCATCACTTATACCAAGTAGAGTAATCACTGACCTCGTCAATTTGTACTAGCGATGTCAAACTATGAACTGCAATACCAGTGACTAGTGATGAAAACAAGTTATACACGATCTTTGACTGAATACGAAGAATATTGGCGAGATCATGATCTACAATGAATATAAAGGATATTAGCGAGATCATGATCTACAATGAATATAAAGGATATTAGCGAGATCATGATCTACAATGAATATAAAGGATATTAGCGAGATCATGATCTACACTGAATGCGAAGAGCACTAGAGAAATAGTCTACACTGAATGTGAAGAGGACTAGAGAAATAGTCTACACTGAATACGAAGAACACTAGGGATATCACAGTCTACGCTGAATACGTTGAACACCACGGATATCACAGTTTACATTGAATACAGAAAACACTACGGATACCACGAACTATTCTTCTATGAAGACAAATACTAGCGGTGTCATGGGATGACCTACACCTGAGAAGACAGTGAATCCAGCGATATCACAATATTTACAAACCTACAAAATGAAGTACTCACTGATAAAATCAGTGAGTATTAGCGATATTACGAAGTGTACATGAGCTGACAGAGTTAGCGAATAACTACAAACTGATATACAACCGATTCGAGTAGATGAATCCACAGTAGCCTTCATGAACTTACAGTAGCCTTCATTTTTACAACAGTCAGAACTCAAATAGACTTCATAAATTCGTAATAGCCACAACTCAAGTCGACTATGATTGACTTGTATTCTCCATGAATGATCTATGATTGTTCGAGTCGTTTGATTTCAACACGAACTACGAAGTCCAAAGTGTTATTACAGCTTTAACTTTTACGAACTTTGTCAGCGAGTGAAATGTCGTTTACTTTCTGAAGAGCACCTGGTCTAACTCTTATGGAGAGTCAAAAGTCCCTACTGAGCTTTGTCAGAGTGACTCACTTAGGTACCACTTAGCTACTCACTTAGCTACTCATCCACTCACTCACTTAGGTACCCACTTAGCTACTCATCCACTCACTCACTTAGCTACTCACTTAGCTACTCACTCACGCACTTCACTCGCTTCGCTCGTGAAGTTCGCTCGTTTATCTACATACAATTTTCGTTTAGTAGAAAATTAAGTTTTTATGTACTAGTTCGTTCAACTCATGAGATAAAGTCTTTTAATTGTACTATTTGTTGAACCAGTCCGAAGACCTAAACATAGAGTTGGTTTTTGAAAAATACATCAACATATAAACAATGGGTAACGGGGGAGTATGGCACTTGTCAGTCAAATTAGTAAGTCATCATAATCCCCAAAACCTTCGATTTGATCTCCTCTCTTATGTAATTCACTTTTAACGCTAGATTGAAGTGCTAAAGTGTAGGTGGAAACTTTACCAAAGGGTTGATAATCATCTGAGGATATCAGGTTAAGCGAAATTCCAGGGAGAAACAAATACTCGTTTAACCTTTTTTAGGTCGTTCTGGTGCATGTTTGTGGGCATAACTTAGAGATTATATTAGGTTATGTTGAACTTTATGGATTATAAGGATTATGTAATCCATTATGTAATCACAGCTTGTTGATTACAAAAGAGGAAATTACCAGATAAGGTAGGAAAGGACAATAGGAGGGAATGATAGGAAAGAATGATAGGAGAGAGTGATGGAAGAGAATGTAAGGATCCTCACAAGTATCCTTATATTCTGAGATATGTGTACACATCTTTAACCAGTTAGCTCTAAGTAACTGATAGACGTTCAATGACGAACAATAGTGGCCAAGAAGGAGAGTTCCACGGTTTGTCCGGGAGTTGTCGAGAATGCGAGGCGATATCGGACTGATATGCCACGTATGATCGTGCAACAAAATTACCGGACAGCGGAACTTATAAGAGGGGAATATTCCCAAGTTTATAGAATTAAGCGAAAATCCGATCACCACTAGGAGATATCCACCGAGAACGTCTTCTTTACAGAGCTAATATATTATGTAAGATCAGTAACCGCTTAACAAGCTATTACTATACCAATTGAGCATTTGACTACTATAGCCAGAAATTTTGGCCAAAATTCTAGAGGTTATATAAAGTTTTTTGAAGGCTTACTCACTCACTGATTTTTTGCAGCCATAATTACTCAATAAGAAAAGATACTGTTCTTCCAATCCCCACAACCTACCTCCAAAATCATCATTTTCAAGGGCCCAATATACTATTTTCATTAAACTAAATCAACAATTCGCTCGTGAAATGATTGAGTGAGTAAATTCGAAAGTATAAGTGCTTTTAAAAAAATCTAGTAGTCTATTGTAATTCCACTTTTGGTCACCTAAACCGACGTTCACATGGGATTCTTCATTAAACTTTCAAGACAAGCCGATAATGTTAGGATTTGTGAAGAAAGTCCATTTTCAATTCTCGAGATTTATACCAGTTATTTAAAACAGTTGTGAAGAAGGCCAAAAATGACACCACCTTTAAAAATAATGATTGAAAACAACGAATCCACTATGGATCCACAGGGACTGTCTCATTAATGATCCTGCAGACACCCCAAACGATAATAGTTCAATCTTGATTCACCATCTTTCACTATATTTCAACTTGTTCATTTATTCACTTAAACGTCTCGTTCAGTTACTACACTGAGTTACATTTTGCCCAAGAAAGACGATGGGTTCAGATATAACTAGTGAACGCGATATAAAAAACCAATCAAAACTCTACATACTCATCGTTCTCCCAAAAGAAAACAATTTACAAGTTAAGCAGCTAAAACACATTAAATCCGAAGATTAAGGTAAACTATAACTTAACCTGGCAGTTCTAATTAACTTCCAGAATAAAAAACGGTTTTAAAACCAGAAAATAGTTCAGGGATTTTTTTTTCCCTTGAAGCAATCATGTAACTGTAGTAATAAAGTCCGTCATACTTCTAATGACTACTGGCTTCTTCAACCAGCCCTTCGTCATAAAGTTTACCTTTTTGAATTGTTCCAACTGTTTCAACTATTGTATCAGTAGGCGGAAATATTATCCTTTTCCACTATCGCAATCTAATGGGTACCTACAGTCTACTTTTTGTACCTTCAACTCTATCTATGCAAGTTTTGTACCATAACTCCTTGCTTCCTTTTTGTACCTTCAACTCTATCTATGCAAGTTTTGTACCATAACTCCTTGCTTCCTTTTTGTACCTTATTAATTCTATGTTGATTGTCTTCCATTTTTTGCCTTATTACTATTGCAGTACTTTGAAGTTCCTGTACCAATTTATCCATTCATCTGTATTATACTTTTCGTTACTTTGCTGTCATAACTTTTGTTTAACCTTTCCTACCATTCGTCTAGTCATTTACTTTTACTAAACTTTTCCTACCATTCCTTACTCATCTTCACGGTTTCTCCACCTATGCGTTTGCTCGTTCAAATATTCCCTTGTTTGTGTCACTCACCACTTACTCGCTCGCTGTATATAGTTTTTATTGACTCACCCAATCACTTCACTCGCTTTATTGTAAAGTTCGCTTGTTCGTTCAGTTACCCCAGTTGTTCCTATGTTCGCTTGTTTGTTCAGTTACCCCAGTTGCTCCTATGTTCGCTTGTTCGTTCAGTTACCCCAGTTGCTCCTATGTTCGCTTGTTCATTCAGTTATCTCATAACCCAATTGCTTTCTGAGTTCGCTTGTGCATTCTGTTATCCCATACCCTAATTTGTTTGCACCTCTTGTCCCCTACTCCTCTTTCTCCACATTTTCCCGCCGATCGGTTATAAAAATACCTTTTAAACGTTGCCTCCCCCCACATTTTTTTTACAACCATGTCCATCACAGCCAACTCATTCGTCTTAGCTAACCCTCCATCAAGAGAGGTCCAGCTCAACCCTTCTAAACCAGACCCAACCTTCCAGTTGGAGAAAAAGGAACTCCCACCTCTCAAAGATGGCCAGCTCCTCGTTAAAACTATCTATCTCTCCAACGATGCATCGCAGAGATCGTGGATCCAAAAGGGAATCAAGAAAGACCGCATGTATGTCAGACCCGTCTTCAAAGGTGAGGTAATGCGTGCCGTCGGAATTGCGCAGGTCGTCGAGTCCAAATTGAAAGGATACGCCGAGGGTGATTTCATCACGTGCACCCTTGGGTGGAGTGATTACGTCATCATTGACAAAGCTGCGATCATGAACAAGGTTGTCAACACCAAGATCCCGTTGAGCTGGAACTTGGATGTTGTCGGAATCACCGGTTTGACTGCGTACTTTGGTCTTTTTGAAGTGGCCAAGTTGAAAGCCACCGACACCATTGTTATTTCTGGTGCTTCTGGGGCTACGGGGTCCATGTGTGTTCAGATTGCGAAAAAAGTGATTGGAGCGAAAAAAGTGATTGGAATTTCTGGGGGTCCTGAAAAGTGTAAATGGGTTGAGTCCATTGGTGCCGATGTTTGTGTCGACTACAAAGACCCCAAATTTTACAAAAATATGGTTGCAGCTTTGGGTGAAGAAAAGGGCTGTGATGTTTTTTTCGACGGTGTTGGTGGGAAAATCCTCGATATGATGCTCACTTTGACTAAGCAACATGGTAAAGTTATCGCATGTGGATCTATCGCAGGCTATAACGATCCAAAAAAGGGCGTAGTCAACTTCTGGGGTTTGATTACCGTCAAGCGTATTCAAGTTCTTGGGTTTATTGTATTGGATTTTGTCAAGCAGTTTGAGCAGGGTGTCAGTGATATTTTGTCTTGGATCGAAGCTGGCAAAATCAAAGTGGATGAGAATTCGTTTTCGGTTATTGATGTCCGGAAGGATTTTGCAAAGATTCCTGAAGCGTGGGGTGTCATGTATTCTGATGCGAAGGGCTCGGGTAAGTTACTTACGCGGGTTGCGGATGCCAAGTTGTGAGTGCGCGAACTGAATGAGCGAACAAACATATATAGAGAAGAGAACACTGATGAAGGATGACCGCAGTGGTGGTGATATAATTGTTAAGATGGTATTTTTTGGTTTATTAAGATGGTAAAATGGTGATATAGATTGTCAAGATGATACTTTGTGGTAAGATGATATAATATATTGAAAAACAGGTTATTTTCCGCCGACTTTTCATGTATCTCTTATTAGTTCTAATTGTGTGTATTTTGAAGCCTAAAGATGGAGAGAGGAATTGTACTACCCTTCACTATCACTCGCCATTCTTTTCATTTTCCCTTAATTCATTATTCCTTTATTCACTATTTGTTCACTTCTATTCACTTTTCCAATCAGTATTCACCTACTCACTCGCAGCTATTCCTCTACACTCACTCGCAGCTATTCCTCTACATTCACTCACCAACAACTCACTCGCAGCTACTCCTCTACACTCACTCACCAACAACTCACTCGCAGCTATTCCTCTACACTCACTCACCAACAACTCACTCGCAGCTATTCCTCTACATTCACTCACCAACAACTCACTCACCAACAACTCACTCGCAGCTATTCCTCTACATTCACTCACCAACAACTCACTCACCTTACTCGCTCCGCTCGTTCAATTCGCACTGTCATTCTCACCCTTAATGCCTTCATCTACTTGAAAGTGGCTGCAAACCCTAAAAGCAATTCCGCAAAAAAAAGTTTGAAAGCAGAAAAGTGCATGCAAAATGTAAAAAACCGTTGGATCTGAGCGTATCTCGAAATTATGTATAATAGTTTCAGAGTAACCAATATATGACTTGAGTTAATCTCGTAATACTTGATGCGGGAACGAGCGAGGAATACTGTCAACTTTCGAGAATTTTGTCAAGTAAGGGCTTACAGAAAGAACCGTAAATTGAAATTTTCGAACTGAACGAGCGAAACGTGTAAAGCAATCTTTAACGAATTTTTTATAAGAATATTCGTATAATGCAAGCAAACTTTGTATACTCTCACATGGTTTACGTCTTTTTCCGAGTTATGAAATTTGAATATTACTGTCCCGAGTTTTCATGGCAAACGTGATGATGTCACGGATATGTGAGTCTTTGTAAACTGTGGGGCTTTATATCGGTGAATACAAATACCTGTTTTTTAGTGAAAAGAGTAAATGCGGGATTTAGAATGTATATGTGAATTAGGCTGACGTAATGGGTCCGTTAAGAGGAAGAAACCAACCTTTTGGTGCTTTCGCAATCATGACCAGCTCAATGGTGTTATATGCAGGCCGCGATTTTCAATCAATACATTTTCTATGGCTGATCTGAGGGAATCCATTGAGTTGAAAGTTGTTCGGCTTAAGGTATCTGTATGTACATATTTCCATTTCTACGTGTGATTAACAAAAATAGCCATGATATCTGTTCAGCAAGCTATATTACAAGGGTACTTTCAGTTACCAAAGTCGTGGGATTTGTACTGATCACCATGACCTGGTATGCAAACAAGCATATCGAAGCTTTTTTTTAGCAATATAGTACTTGCAAATTGGAATAGTAGATTTAAATATATGTAGGCTCAAAATCAGCGATTCAAGATAAACAGTTGGTTTACTGAAGAATATGACATGAAATAGTGAAGCTGGTAAAGAAAAGCTGTGACGTGCATCAACAGCTCGTTGGTTTAGGTCTTGCTGATTTTGACTGACTCAGATGAAACTAGAACAAATCGATCATGCAATGTTAAACCACTCTACTTGAGCAATTTTGCTTTTTCATATTTTGACGTATTTTTCAATATTTGCAACTTTTGCAGCAATATAATTTACACTGTTCAATAGTAGTTCATCAAAACTTAGGAGGATGTTAATTTATGGAACTCCACCTAATAATCATATTAACTAAATATGCAGCAAATAACGCAATACATTGCAAATAGTCCATATTATACTATGTCAAGGGTGAAAGGGATTTAAAAAACGATTTACGTTAACTAGTATTAGCTGCCAAGCCAAGGTGGACGTCCACTAAGGAAAAGATATAGATAAATTTGTCGGAATGAAGTCAGTCAATGCTAATTGTTTAGTTCCTTAAAGATTTGAAAGTAAAATGAAGACCTTAAACGTTATTGCAAGAATGACGACGAAATTTCATGTATGCACCACATAGCACTTTCCACCCGACCCTAAAGCAAATATATACTCACTCACTCACTTCTCTCGGCTCGCTTGTGAATTTTGCTCTTTCAATTCTCTATAAAATGTATACTAACCCACTCACTCACTTATGACTTCAATAGATAATCAAAATTTTACTTTGAAACGTCACTACACTAGAGTCGTCTATGATGCTTATAGGGTACTCATATCAGAGTACCAATCGTAAAGATAAAAAGGTGATTGATGAATTAACAATGAAGTTAGTGATTCATTGAATGGAAGATGAAGTTAGTGCTTTACTGAATTAAAGATGAAACTGTGAGGTACTGGAGGTAATAGGACTGCATATAATACTAGTATGGAACTGAGACTATATACAGGTCTAACTCACCTGTAAGAGGGCAGACTTAGGACATAAGGCCCACTGCATAACGAGGGCCAGTGCCCTAGTGCTCGCCTGACCCCAGGGTCCGGTTGCCAAGCCCTAAGTCAAAACCCTAGGGCTCTAAAGGCCAAAGCCCTAATTGAAGCCCAAATTCCAGAATAACCCTGATCTAGTCTTGGCTGGAGTATTCGGCTATAAATATGACCTATTTAGCTCTTTAGAATAAACAAGTTAGTTACAGGTCTTTCCTAAACCAGAGTTGAAAACCCTAACAGAAACTTGGTTTTTTTGATTCTCTTTCGTTTATGTATGGGTTCACTTCTGAGATCATTTTTTAATGGATATCTTAAACTGGTGACTTTTGAGCTTCAGAATTGCAAGATATCTCAGCATAAGTCAAGGTTCAAACAGGACTTTAACTATACTTTTTGGCCCACATTTGATCGTATATAATTGTACAATTTTGTAGGAAGTTGCTACATAAATAAGGGGTCGTGGTCGAGGACTCTTTTTGTCACGGTAAATCATCAAGGTAATAAATCATGGTAATCCATCAAAATATACAATCAAAGAATACCAACAAGGTATATTCATCAAGATATATAATATGTTGAGCTTTATGGATTATATGGGTTATATAATATATTATGTAATCATAGCTTATTGATTACAAAAGAAGAAATTACCAGATAAGGAAGGAAAGGACAATAGGAGAGAATGATAGGAAAGAATGATAACGAACGAACGAGCGAAGCGAGTGAGTGAGTGAGTGAACTTAAATTATAGTAGAGGTGAGTGAACGAGCCTCACGAGCGAAGCGAGTGATGTGAGTGAGTTGGTGAGTTGGTGAGTGAGTAGGAAATATACACCGAGAACGCCTTCTTTACATAGCTATTATATTATGTAAGATCAGTAACCGCTTAACAAGCTATTACAATACCAATTGAGCATTTGACTACTACTGCCAGAATTTGGCTAAAATTCAAGATAATATTATACCTACAAAATACACTATCAGTATAGATTATCAAGACGTTGTCAGTATATAATAAAAGATGTTAGCCGTATATACTATCAAGACGGTATTAAGATACACATTCAAAGTTGTATATTATTCGTATTGTTAAAAGAATATGGAAACAGAACTCAATAGAAAACATCTTCAGACAAATACATTACCAAAACATCTTCAGACAAATACATTACCGCACGTTCTTCTCGTACAAAATATTCTGAACTTCATACTCTTCCAAGCTTATTTTTTCAACTTCATCCCGAAACACTCAACATTCTGAGGCAACAATGGTTTTCAACTCTCATACTGTGGTACTTGACCCTCTCTCTCTTGTAGTCAAACTAATCTTGATATATGTAGAAGATACAGGATTAGGTCAGCGATGACGATTACATAATACGGAATGGAACTTCCCGTTATGACAATCGGAGGCGACTTCAGTGGAACAAAGGACAAATTTGTGCAACAGCTGAAATAGCTGCAAAATGCTACAGCAACGGACGCTTGTACCACATAGGGCTAAATACCTAAGTGACACAGTTGTATAGCGTCGGACTGCTTAGCTACAACACAGACTTTGTGTAATCCCGGAAATAGTATAAATACGGCAGTTGTCAGGGTTTCAACCCTTTAGGTCAGAGAATAGCTTGTGTGTTACTTGTTTATTTAGCTAGGATATTTCGGTCATATTTATAGTAGGACATCTAGTCCAAAGCACGCGGCGTTTTCTACGACCATGTCGTGCACTGGCTGCGATGGCCTTAAATATGACCTTTTAAACTAGAGTAGTCTTATATGCAGACCTAGTACTTCCAGTACCTTACAGTAGTTAGCTCATTACTTGAACGGGACCGAGAGATCACCATTCACTACGTCATATAGTGAATAAGTAGAAATACAACTATACTCCTTATATCGGATCTTATAAAGTGGGCATCTTGGCCGCTGCTACTTATACTATCGACTGAACAAACCAGAGTAATTCGACTGCTTTAGTCACAACCGTTCTAGAATATATAACACACCAGAATCCAAAGCAGAAAACAGAAAGATGAGAATACACTAATGCAACGAATTCCTCACATCATTCACTTCCATGTTTATTCACTCACTCATCTCACACACATGATTGTTCTTTTGTCACGTTATACATTAAATTGTACACAATTCAGTTATTGCTGCAAATTTTATATCATTTCTTTTGTTAGGGTCTGGAGGGTCTGCATATAAGAATACTCTGAACAAGTAACATAAAGTCCGCGAACTAGTACTCTGGAAAGATCTATCCGACAAACCCTAGCTAAGTCAACAATGCGACGCCGTTCGTCTGAGGGTTATTAGCCATAACCCCGCTTGATAGCTACGTTAGACCCCGCTCGACTCAGCTATAAATACGTCTAAAATAACCTCTCTGAATGAACAAGTTAGCTACAAGTAAATTCCCCAACTATAGCGTGAAATCGCTAACACCGTTACCTTGATGCTTTATATTTATAGTAATAATTGCATACATTTCAGTAATCCTGTCGCCTTATCTTGATATAAATTTCATATAAATCATTAATCTTGACATATATCAATGATATCTACGGAATTTAATTGACGCTGTAAATTCTATACAATGCAATTATCATGACGTTGTAATCCACTCATCTTGAAGTATTGTCCACTTACTTGGTCTCTGTCTAAATTCTATACAATTCATACCCTCTTGATGCTATCTTTACCTCTACTCATACTATTTTGACGCTATCCCATTCCTACACTTGACTCAACTCAGTCACTTGTAACTCCATATACCCTGAGATTTTATAACATCTACACTAAGGTTATTGGTTCAGGCTCAGTCACATTTAATCATTCAGTTCGTCTCAATATGAATGTTCTCTCAACATGATGTTCTCCCAATATATTGTTAATATTCTCTCAATGCTCTCATTATGTCTATCTCTCAATATGTCCTTTCGGTTTGAAGTATAACTCTCACTCGCTTGGCTTAGTTTCTATATGTATAGTTTATATTAACACAATTCACTCACTCAGTTCACTCGCTTCGCTCGTTCAGTTCGCTCGTTCAGTTCGCTCGTGTTTTTGTATTTTTCACAAACATGACTTTCCGTAAGTCGTCGTTACTGAAACGCGCGCAGGACCGTGACGCCACACTAAGACGATACCAAGAACGTGATGAAGACACATTCAACGACTTTGACCTCGACAGCAACTTGTCGTTCTCACGCTTTTCACAATCCAGCCTGGTAATAGTGCGATCTCACGAAGACTCGCCCTTCGTGAGGCGAATACAGACCAAACTCAATGTCGATTTGTTTGCAGAAGAGCGCGAAAGAGCTGAGAAGGAAAACGGCAAACAACCAGAGAAGTATATCAGAAACCAGAGCCAAAGTAGCGGCGGAGAGGCCAAACAATGTCACGTGATTCATAACGTGAACCAAGATCGAAATCATCTGTTTAGGCACGACCTCAATAATCACGTGGATATACACGTGCATACTCACCATAATCAGACAGTACACACGGATGCTGCAAATTTTGCCACCGATCAGGCCAAGGAGGCTTCTTTTGCGAGTGAGATTGGTGGGAATGCCGACACCTCTATGGCGCCTGTTTTCATCAGTGGCGATATGATACGCCGGCGGATGGAGAGCAAAGGTGAGGTGATCGGGGAAGAAGGGGAAGAAGATGGAAAATGTATTAGAATGCAAGGTTTCCAAAATAGTGATCAAGATAAAGATGAGGAAAGAAGTGATAAAGATAAGCATGGTGCACAAAGAAGTGATCAAGATAAAAAGTTCGGTGATCAAGATGACCACGGCCTGAGTGATAAAACCAGCAGAAGAGATTCTGGAAACAGAAAAGATCCGGGAAACAGAAAAGACTCAGAAAGCAGAAAAGATCCAAAAGGCTACTTCGAAAAACTGGACACTGATTCCAGGCCTATTCACGGACTTTCTGGGTTTTCCGAAAGTGGAGGTGATAACTCGAGCTCCTCGATTCCCGGCTCCACTCGATTACCGGGTCTGGCATTTCCGCGTGCTGAATTATATACAGATCCAGTCACAGGATCTACACCGGTTTCAGAATCGTTCAATGGCCTCATACGGAACCCTTTTGGTCTTAAAGTGAGTCTTGGGATTTCAAATGATTCAAGAGAAGCCAAAAATAAAGACTTGGAGGAAGGTTTACATTTAAGGGGAGACAAAGAGGTAAAACCAGCGAATGCGGTAATGAAGGGTGAACTGGAAAGAAAGGAGAAAATGAAGGATGGAAGAAGGGAAAGAAGAGATAACCTGGAAAGAAAAGAGAGAGATGGAATGGAAAAAAAAGAGGCTCACAGCTCACTCATAAAGAAAGAGCAACCCTCTACAATCCCATCGGCAAATCAAAAACAAAAGTTCTTGGACCCCGCGCCCTCGCAAAATCCACTTCACTCGGCAGAAAAGTCTAAGATCTACTGCCTCAATTCGTCAGGACCTCAACCCCCCAAGAGCGTCATCTCAAAGCCATACTCCAATGATAACCCCAATAATGGCAGACCCTCAGGGTACCAGCCCTCATCTCAATCTTTACACCCTATAGAAGAAAACGAGTCTCCATTCCTCGACCAAAAACTGCCCCCCGACAACTTTCGACCCTTCGATGGCTCCAGCCCCATCCGTGTGCACAAACTTCGTCGTGAGCTTAAGTCTGACAACGAAAAGACTCCGTCCCGGCATAATCGAAACCCCTCAGTAAAAGTGTCACTCACACCGGCCCAAAGGTTTGAAAAGCGCGCAGGAACTCGTCTGTTTAACGCCTTGGAGAATTTTCAGTTCTCCAACTTGGTTGGAAAGGGTGCATTCGCAAGCGTTTACCGTGGTGTCAACCTCAAAACGAACCAAGTGGTGGCAATCAAGCAGATTCTACTCGAAGAAAATCAGAATGTTGTGGAGTTGATGGGTGAAATCGATCTCCTCAAGATCCTCAAGCACCACAATATCGTCAAATATCACGGATTCGTCAAGACCTCGACCTCACTCAACATCTTCCTCGAGTATTGCCTGGGTGGATCATTACGCCAAATGTATAAGAAACTCGGGCATGGTTTGGCCGAACCCACCATTGCCAACTATGTGAAACTGATTTTGATGGGTCTCAATTACCTCCACGAGCAGGGTGTGGTTCATCGTGATGTTAAGGCTGCAAATGTGTTAACTACCGAGAGTGGAGTGATTAAACTCGCTGATTTTGGTGTCGCTACTAAAGTAAACTCACAACACGCTACTGTGGTGGGCACGCCCAACTGGATGGCACCAGAAACAGTGCTTGGAGGAGAAGGTCTTTGTACGGCTTCGGATATCTGGTCGCTAGGGGCTACTATTATTGAGTTGTTCACCACTAGTCCACCATATCATGACTTGAATCCAATGGCAACTTTACATGCGATTGGCACCGATGACCATCCTCCATTGCCGAAGGGAATGTCATCGTTAGGGAAGGATTTTCTCATGGAATGTTTTCAAAAACAACCAAGTTTGCGCAAAAGTGCCAAGTTGCTTTTGAAACACAAGTGGTTGCAAGCTGGAGGTGTGTCAACTCGAGTGATTAGCAACCAACCTCTGTATGAATTCAAACTGATCAAGGCATACGAGGAGGGAGACGAGAACTGGGAGGATTTTGACGGAAAAGAAGAGACAGAAAAGTGGAACCGTTTCGATTTGAGCCATGAACAAACAACAAAGTTCCTGAAAAAAGAGTTATTAGAGAAGTACAAGGACGCGGACAAATTGGACGCAAATGATATCCTAGTCGACAGTTTTCATGTTTTTGACCCTTCCAAAAACCTTCTTTCTCGCACACCTGAATCATCGTCGCCTTTCCTTGATATCGAGATAGACAGCTTTGACACTAATGACTTGGAAATCCAAAACAAGATGGAGTTTCTCGTGGCAAAGTTCACCTCACGCGTTGCTTTGGTGCCTACCGGCAATGAAGAGGTGATGACCTCGTTGGTGAAGGTTACCGGCCGAATGCTCCACATAATCAAGAAATATCCAGTTCTGCACGGTGTTCTTATCAAAGAGCACGGGATCCTCTCATTTCTTGAACTTCTTGACTTTGCTCCTGACTTTCCTCAGTACCAAAAGGTATGGTACCACTCGCTTGCGATATTGAACAACGTCTTCTCCAACTTGGTGATTTTCGAGAATTTTTGCCTAGTCGGAGGCATTCCTGCCGTTACTCAGTTCAGACTGCAGTCTAATGACCTCCAGGTGAGGTTGCAAGTAGTGATATTCATCTCACACTTTTGCAAATCAGACCGAGCGCTCTCGATGCTTGTTTCGTGCGGAGGACTCAAGGTCGTTTCCAAGTTTGTGGAGGAAGACTTTGATACCACTCCGACGTTTCCATTAGTGTCTATTGAGTGCATCCACGCAATTCTTCTGACGGATATTACCCGCAGCAAATCCGATCTTTGCCGTATTCTCTCGAAATACGGTGTGATTTTTTGGCTAGTAGTGCTTTTAAACAGACTCACACGTCCGGCAGTTGCTCAGGTTCCGGTCAACCGGAGCCAGCTTAATGAAACAGTAAATCGCATTGTTGACATATTGCGGTATTTCAGCCAGAGTGAAACCAGAGTCAAGTTGAATATCATGCAAGTGGACATGTTCAAATTGTTGATCAAGGTCTATAATCAGCTAAATTTTGCACACCAACTTGTGGTGCTCAAATTCTTCCGCTCTATGCTGTGTGTCTCTGAAGTTTTAAAGCCATTGCACAATGCAGAGATTATTGAGTTCCTCATTGGTCAGTTAGGTCTTCACACCCCACACACTGCGCACTACAAGGAGGTGGTTAACTTGGTAAGTCCCACGTTATACAACTGTTGCTACCTCAATCATGCGAGGGAGGTGGAACTTGTGCGTTTGGGAGGACTACCGCATTTGAAGGTATTTTCGATGATAAATCTCCCGTTCAGGCAGTTTATTTTGCCTATATTGTGTGAGTTGGTGTATTGTGAGAGCATTAGGCCCATGCTTGTGAAGTACGATATTTTGCTGGTGTACTTTAACTTGCTTTTGGATCCGTATTGGCAGCTGAATGCTCTTGACTCCATCTTAAGCTGGCACCAGCAGGACCCACAGAATGTGGACTTGACCACTTCAAAGGCGGTTTCTTCACTTCAGGGCGGGTTTATTTTAAATAACGTGGCCAACTTGGAGTCAACGTTGGACAACTACCTCAAGTTGATTGGAATCAACCCGAAAGTGGGGAAGTTTATGTGTACTAACAGTGTGTTTGAAAACATCCTTCGGAAGTTGGAGTCTCACAAGAGCCCGGTTATTCAGTTGACGTTGTTGCGAGTGTTGAAGGCTTTGATGGGGTACCGTGACGATGTTCCTCGGAGAGTCTTTGAGGTGATACATGGGTTGGAGAGCAGGACGGGCCTGGTGTTGGTGGATGAGTTGGCGATGGAGATTACCGAGTTGTGGGACGAGAATGAGCGAGCGAACGAACTTAACGAGAGAAGCGAGTTAAGTGAGTAAGTGAGTTAAGCAAGTGGGTGAGTTAAGCAAGTGGGTGAGTTAAGCAAGTGGGTGAGTTAAGCAAGTGGGTGAGTTAAGCAAGTGGGTGAGTTAAGCAAGTGGGTGAGTTAAGCGTGTGATTGAATATTCACTCTAATGAACCGAACAAGCAAGTGAATGTACAAGTTTGACCTGGAGAAAGGATTGGGATAGGGATTACTGTTGTAACTATAAGGAATGTCCACCTGGACAACTAATATTTAATATAGTCATGATAATGCAAGGATAACGTGTATTTTGATTACAAAAGGTTGATACGTGCGAGCTTGTACTATAGAGAGGTATTGACTTTGTATACGCATTTATTACTCGAATGCGAATATTCGACTCAATATAAACTGAGCCTACTTACATGAAATAGTACCAAAAACGAAAGCCTGACTAAGAAAAATCTTTTTTACTGTGAGACATTTGGAATTGATAAGTAGTTAGTGATTGACGGTTAGAAATTGTATGGAAAGAAATATGAATAGACACAATATGGACAGTCAGTGACATCTGAGCCTTATTGGACCCAAGATCCTAAAGTATAAACCTAACCTTTCCTACTAGTCTTTGCACTATTAAGTTTCCAGCATGGTCCCTGACACCTTAATATTGATCAATCACTTACTTAATCACTTACTAAGCATACTTACATAATCAGTTCCTCGGTGCCCCGCATTTTCTGAAAATCAACAACTGAGCATCAAGAAACATACATTCCTCCAGCTCTGGTGTGCGATTCTTTCCTGTCATTCATCAAAGCAAGTTGCTCAGTGGTAAAAATCTGTGCTAATATATTGAAACAAGTCACTCGGTGGTAAGAGCTCGTCATAACAAATCAATTTCAGCATTCGGAATACCAGCAATCAGTATACATCCCAACCAACTACAAATATCGTAAATATGCCAGCATATCCCTCACCAAGAGTTTCACAACTAGACGCTCACATTCTTGACACAGAGCTTTTCGGTCTCCTCAAAGACCAACTTTCGAGCATTTCAAATCACCACAATGGACCTTGGATCTTCCAAAAACACCCGGAATTGTGGTCTTTGGCACTTCAGTTACTCATATTTAGGGTAACTGTTGGAAAATCCGGCTCTACTTACGGACTGGCATTACAGAACTTACGGTACTCCGACATCAAAGGGAAAACCATTGGAGCAGGTCGAAAAAGAGCACTTTTTGCGGTAATTATGGCGGGCTATTTTTATGAAAAGTTGACTTCGTATTTGTATGGATTGGATGAGTCGGAAGGTGATAACTCAAATGCAGTGAATAGAATCGTCAACTTCTTCAAGATTCACAAAACAGCCATTTTGACCAAAATCGAACGGTTGCTCAAAATGGTGAACTTGATCAATTTCACTCTATTTTTGGTGGACGGTCGATATTCCTCAGTGGTACACAGAATGCTCGGTATAACACTCTCACCAGTTGTCACCGATCTCCTCCGGTTCAATGGCAACAATGTCAATTTCGAGTTCCAGAACCGGCAGTTGGTATGGAACGTCATGACGGAGTTTTTGGTCTTCACACTCCCACTCCTCCAGCTTGGAAAGGTACGTGCGTGGTTCAAAGCACGGACGAAAGGCCCGCAAAATCAGCAAGTCTCTCGGTATGGGAATCTACGGGTTAGTGAGTGTGCAATATGTCACGAAAACAACTTGCAAACTGTGATTTCCGGTGGTAAACCGGCATCAACGGGTGTTGTCACAAACCCGTATGTGACAAATTGTGGGCATGTGTACTGCTATGTTTGTATTTCGACGCAGTTCAACCGCAAGAACGAGAACTGTTTGCGGTGTAACAGCAAATTGGAGTGGTTCCGAGAGTATGATGATGTGAAACAGGCGGCAATTGTGGTACATGGAGAAGAAAGTGAAGATGAAGATGAGACTGATCATGAAGGTGATGCTGATCATGATGAAGGTGAGACTGACCGTGATGACAGCGAGAGTGGATCTGATGAGTCTGACGAGAGTGATGTGGAGGAAGTTGAAGGGGTGAATATTGAGGGTGACTACGAGTATGAGGAGGAGGATGATTATGATGAGGATGAATATGAGGGGGATGATGTTGAGATATAGGGAAGGTAAATAGGTGAAGGATAATTCAATGTGGAGTTGTGAAGGGAAGTTATTTAGAGTAGAGTATACGAAGGGGAGTTACGTTTAAGAGATAAGTATGAACCAGCGGAGCGAGTGAGCCAGGGAGTGATGGAGGGAGTGAGTGAGTGACCCTACATGATAATAGAGATAACTGAACGAATAAACGAACGAACGAGCGAACAAGCGGAGCTAGTTTATATTTAATGGGTACTTTTATGAAGGAAGATTAAAGTATAACAATAAAGTGAAGTTGTATTTGAAGTGTTAGGGTTTTCAGGAAAGGCTTGTAATTAACTTGTTTAATCTAAAGAACTAACTAGGTCATATTTAAAGCTGGATACTCCGGCCAAGACTAGGATAGGGCTAATCAACTAGGTCTTTAGTTAGGGCTTTTGGCGCTTGAGCCCTATAGTTTAGACTTAGGGCTTGGTAGCCTTAGGGTTAGGCGACAACTAGGACATCGATCCTCGTCAGTCAACGAGCCTTATGTCCTAAAGTATGCCCTCTTAAAGGTAGAATAGCCCTGTATATATAGTCTCAGAACCAGAATAGTCTTATATGCAGTCTTACAATACTACTCAATTTTAATATATAGATCACGTTCTATCCAATATCTATACAATACACCATCGCATTTAAATTAAAGTTTATGCCCAAACCTGCAACTGTTCATAATACTGAATTCTGTGTGTCGTTTTCCCGATTCTCTTCACAACCTCATCTCTTAACTCATCCACCATCGCTGGATTTCCGCACGTAACGAAGCAAGTGCTTCCTGTCAGAATCTCGACCATTTCCTCAACGAACACCGCCATTTTCGGCCTGCCACAACGGAACTCAATGGGAATGGACATGGGAAAAGTCCCATAAGTGGCCAGTGTAGTAGGTGAAATCAAGTTTATCGTGTTTGGTGTGTTTTCAGCCAGACAAATCAAATTCTGTGAAGCATTTCCCCCCAGGATTGTTTCGTTGAAATTTGCAGCCATATAATTTTCAGCCAACATTTGTCGACTTTTTCCCATTTGAGAGTTGCCCTCTGCCAAAAGGTTACTTGAACTTCCAATATGATTTGTGATACCGCTCTCCAATAAATTGCAATTCTCAAGCAGACTTTTCCTATCAGCCATATCAAGATCTTCACTCAAAAGTTGACTTTTATAATCCCCTTCGTGAGCTTCATTGGTAGCTGTCAGACTCTTTGCTCCACCCAGCTGGCTCGTAACGTAAATGATAACTTCAATGTTGGTTCCCTTCAAGGCATTCAACTCTTCCTTGAACCAATCCAAAGAGCTTCTGTCCCTCACTACCCAAACCAAGGTAATTCGCTGGTTTTGACCACTCAATTCCAAAGCTTCGGCATAAATACCTGGAATGCCATTACCTCCGGCCACAAAAACCGCATGTGAATACAAAGAGGCAAGTGTCTTCTCACCGTAGGACCCTTCGACTGCAACCTTAATTTGCAGCCGTTTTTCAGGGCTGTGAAGAAGGTGCTTATACATTCGATATGTGACACCTTCTTTCACCTTTATAAAAAGATGAATTTCATCGTTGACAACGGTATATGTGAAGGGATGCGACTGCCAAAAACAATCCCAGTGAAGAAAATGAATAAACGAATGACCACCTGCAACAGCAGAATCCCAACCTTTGGGCTTTGGCACACTTACCTTAAGAGTCTGATCACCCGGATAAAGCTGAATCACTGAGGTTTGTACACCAAAAGAAACCAACCGAGCAATTCTCACCAAACGATCGAAAAGCCAAACAGCCCCACTAATGTAGTAAAACCATAGAAAGAAAAACTTAACGACGTGAAAATATGCTCCAATAACGAAAACCAAGGCGAGTACAATATGAAGGAGTAAGAAAATCTCGTAGTATCTCCGACGCAAGAAAAGTAATCCCTGTACCATGATTAACAAGCCCGCAGTAAATGCTGCAACACCGGCGTACAAATATGTTTGGTGTGTATCTCTAATGAGAAACGAGTAGAGAAGTACATGCACAGAGATCATCACCATAATAGCCCTCGAAATCCACCTATGGAACATGATAAACGTGGAGTAATCCCACATGGTGACCCACTGCAAAAAGTTGTTTCTGCCCCCAAACAAGATTAATAGCGGCATCAATGCACTGGATATGGTGCTCGTTCTCACCGCATAGTAACGGAACAATGCCTTTTGATTCAGCGCGAAAATAGGGTCGTTTTCCACGGCATGGATTTTATGGGTGCAAAAAAACGTGAGGGCTGCAAAAAAAAATCCTAAAATGAAAACCTCGAAACGAGTCGGGGGTAGGAAGTCAAAGTACCGACCAAACGGATAATGTTGGGTCTTGTACTTTCCGAATGTTGCAGGAGATGTGATGTGACGTCTTAAGTAGTTGATTGGTTTGGAGTTGTGCTGGAGCCTGAATAGATAGTTGGACCAGTTAACCAATGCAACCATTGCTAGCAAAACAACCCAGAAAATGACAGCATAAACCCCGTACATGTTTGACCGGTTGTAATTACCGAGGAACTGGTCAAAACTGTCCTTGTGTAGTAAAACCGAGGTGTTATCGAGGCGCTTTGACCCGGAATGCAAGTAATGGTCGTGCGCAGCGTCAAAATGGGTTTGTGTCATATTGACCCCAAAGTCCTCGGAGCAGATGTGCAAGAACAGCAGCACCATATCCGGGTATGCAATATTATAACAATGTGCCATTGATCCGAGGGCATCTGGGTCGGAGCAGTAGTTTGTGTAAGAATCGTTGAGCTGGCGGACCTGGAAAGAGCAACTAATGAAGCATATTTTTGACTCTTCAAAAAGATGAAACGGAGCACCATTCCAGGCGGTTTCTGGGGTAAGGTAGATTAGGAGTGCTGCGAGACAAGATATACTAATCCATTTGGAGATTCGAGATCGTGTATACTTTTTGTGAGCAAAACTAACTATTGTGGCAGCTGTTAGAAGCTGCGGTATCATGAAGTTAAAGTGGTTGTTTTGGCTTGTGAGTACTGGCTTCTGGCAACTGACTTGTGTGTAAGTGGTTTCTCTGTATGTGCTTATGGTATATATGGAACAGTTTTATCCAGGGGTGATCTGTTGTCAAGTAATCAATTGTGGAGCGGTCCAGAGTCCGAGATCGGTTTAGTCACGTGAGTTTTATTAGATGAGATTAGATGGGATGAGATAACGTAATACGATAGTGACACAAAGAGAGGAAGAGGAAGATCCGGAGGGAGGGATGAGGGGGATAGAATTTGGTGGATGAACGGGATTAGAATTTGGTGAATTGAAAGGGACTAGAAAGTGGTGGTTTAAATGGACTAGAATGGGATGTGCTAGATAGGGACAAAACCACATATAACTAGTGATTGTAAAGGCAACAAGAAATAAAACACTCACTCACTAAATCACTATATCACTCACTAAATCACTATATCACTCACTAAATCACTATATCACTCACTAAATCACTATATCACTCACTCACTCACTTCACTCGCTTCGCTCGTGAAGTTCGGACATGATAAAAATAGTAGATGAAATATTTTAGCGAGTAACATGATAATTAACGAGATTAATTGACAAGGTACTGATTAAAGCACGAGACATTCTAAAATCACAGAATCATCTTCCGATGTCATAATTAGGATAGAATCATCTTGGCCCAAATTCATGGAGCGTTATTATAGATAGCAGCATACATTGAAAGGTTAATGTAGAAACACCATGTTGTAGTAGACGGGATGTTGCACTATATGCAGGAACACATAAAGGTTAATAATCCAAGGTATAATGAAAAGGTAGTTGGGGTAACCTAGGTGACAATGTATATACGGGATGATAAAACAAGGGGGTCGAAGGGGCAGCATATGACAATCAAATCTACACTTATCTGCTGTTGCAAATAGTGTAAATAGGAGGTCTTTCATATATACGGAGCCTAGAGGTACTATCTTACATTTAGTAATAAGACATTGAATATTAAGCTCTCATAAGTGAAACAGTACAAGATGAAAATTTGCTACTTACATTACAGAGAAACCAGAACATTTGATTAGTACGTTTTATGCAAAGCTTCCATCACAATGTCCCTTCATCATTTATTCGCTTCACCTTTTTTCGATCCGGCCAGAACAAATCAATTACAAAGATGATTAGCAATACAGTAACCATATATAACTGTAATAAATCCACAAATAATTCACTTCTTCAATTACCTTAAGGAATAAGTCTTTACCACGTTGAGGAAGTTTTCCCAAAATTATTCTTTGAATCGTCAGTCCACATCAAGTTAACAAAATCAGAACACACCATGTCAATGCAAAGCACACTTCTCAAAGAAGAATATGTTCCTCTTGCTCAGATCAGAAGACCAATTCCACCAGTACTCGACCACCAAAAAATCGAAGCGATGGTTTCTTCTTTAGATGGAGTTCCCATGGCCCTGGCGACCTGTGCTGTGGAAAACATCACCCCGGGAGAATTACCACCAATAGACGTATTTAAGGTGAGAGAACAGGGGAAGACGTATTATTTCGCTTTTGGGGGCTGTCACAGGTTTCAGGCATACGATAGGAAACGAAAAGAGTCGGAAAGCGATGTCATGGTGAAGTGCAAGATTTTGCCAGCAACGAAAAAAACCTTGAAGGTTTACTTGGGGAGTTCGGTAGATGAGATGTTTGATTAAGAGGTAATGGGATAAGATGTTTGATTAAGAGGTAAGGGGATGGGATACTTGAAATGACATAATGAATGAAGAATTCAGAAGAATGTACATGTACTATTGGCGTATGATGCATAATTAGTAGATGATTAGTACCTTTATGTACGTTCAATGAATTAATTAATAGCAGATTAAAACCTTTGTGTTCAATGAATTAATAGCTGATTAAAACCTTTGTGTTCAATGACTTTAAAAAAATGCGATTTCTGTGGATCGAACACAGGACCTTCAGATTAACTGTGACTGAATCTCTTCAGTCTGACGCTCTCCCAACTGAGCTAAAACCGCACCTTTTTCTATACAGGAGAAATATTGGGCTTTGGTTTACTTTTGAGTGTATTTACTATGGCTGAATGGAAACCTAACATGACTTCTTCACTAAAACAATCCCAGTCAACATTTCATAGTCACACCCTACCTAGAGCTGAAAATGCAAGATGGAGTGAGACTAGGTTCGGACACCAGAAGGGTTATTTATCGGAGGCAATTGGCGCCTCCTTTTAATTCTATACACAACTTTTTTTTGTTTATTTCTATATATCAAGATTCTATTTGTATCAATCATTAGTGTTGAATTGAGCCCCCCAAAAAGACATACCTCATGCTTTGATGCTGGCTCGCACTCTTTAATTGGGCAATATATAACATACGCCAACCCGCACTTTCCAAGACTCACATTAGTGCCAGAGCATATAGTCAACCCATCAAACAGAAAGCCCGGATCCATGTGCCTATAGATAACTGAGTGGGTGGATCAGTAAAAATCTATCCAGAAATAGCTGAATGAGTGAAAGAGTTAGCTGATCAATCAATCTGTCAGTTGATGGTGCACGGTTGTTTTTACTTCTCCAATTCCACAATTATGAACTTTGCAATATGACTATTTTGTTTTTTAGCACACTATGCTTGGGAACCTACCACCAGATATCCTCCACCATATCATTGGTTACCTCCCAAGAACCCATGCTCTTGAACTTGTGGACTTGCCATTGGTTGAGGATTATGCCTTCCATCGTGTTTTCCAGGATATTGAGATCAAAAGCCTGTCCTATAGTCATATTAGGTATCATAACATTTTAGATCCTATATTCGACTCGCGTTATGATAAAATAGTAAATGCTGATGTTTTAACGTACCGCAGGTTTTTGGACTCCAATTGAAGATACGTTCCAAGATCCATTCTGTTTAACCGAGCTGATGACTTGTTTGCCATCCATATATCGCATCCACAAGTTCTCGCTGCTGCGAAAAGAATTCGTATTTCAGAATATGCGGACATCGATACTGACGACTATGCACTTAATACTGGACCTTATATTAATAGGGTGAATAAGCTGCTTGCTATAATATTACCAGTCTTTATCTCAATAATGTGGAATATGAGCCGTACTCTTGGTCTGCCTACACTTTCGACTTTCCCACAACACTCCGCGAGCTTTTTGTCGATTGTACGTATGGGCGTTTACCTGATTATCCGTATAAAGAGGTTGATCCACGCTTTGACTTCAAGGAATCCGGCTTTCCCCAATCGCTCAAAGATCTCGACCTTACTAGGCTCGGGCTCAGGGTGGGTTGTGTGACTTAATACAAAAATGCCTCTCTCGACTGCTTCGCGTTCTACAGGTGGAGTTGGCAAAGTTCACTGGCCACTTCAACTGAAGTGGTTTGGACAATTCGTGTGAGTTGAAATTGGGTAACATACTTGATGACACCGACTTTACACTTGACTTCCAGGAACTCCTTGGTGTACGCAGTTTAAAATTCAGAAAGATGCACGTCAAATCACTCGACCAAATCCTTATTCCGCCGTACGTAAAAAAGCTCACATTAGAATTCAAGAAATCGAAATGGTTGAGAGCTTACAACAATTGAATGACCGAACTTCACGAGCGAAGCGAGTGAAGTGAGTGAGTGAGTGAGTGAGTGAGTGAACAAATGTCCCTCGAGGAAATGTGTATTTCTTATTGCACCAAGATGAAGTACCTGCTGTTTCCCCCCAATTTGGAACGATTGAATCTATTTCAGAAAAGACGACAATGACGTTATAGAATCAGCTGGTGTGTTGGATGAAACAGTTGAACTTCCTTCAGGATTGAAACATCTCAGAGTGAGTGGCCACAAAAACTCTAAGGTGTATTCCAGCTTAAAACTTCCCTCGAGCTTGCTTGAATTAAAAATTTACTGTGATATTTTGAAACGTCTTCCAACGCTTCCCAATTCCATCAAGTATCTCGATATCAAGGCAAGGGGCCTCTTGTCGGTTGACGGTGTGAAGTGGCCAACACTGTTGTTGTCCTTCTCCATCAAATGTGGCAATTTGAAGACATTTCCGTATCAGAGTCTACTTGGCTTAAAGAATCTAAGAAGTGTCTGTTTGCATAGGTCCAATGGTTACATTGAGCTAATAAGTGCAATTTTAAAGAGTTCTAGTTTCCTGCATGACTTTCTGCTCGCTAGTTTGGGAGTGCTCGCTAGTTTGGGAGACATTGAAGTAAAGAAAAAGGAAAAAGTTACTCTTGATAATGAAAGTGGAGACGGATCTCTGGACATTGAAGATCCTTCAGGTACGAAACGAGAGGAAACCGATTTCTTAGACTGGTATTCCTATGAACTGTCTCAAGTACAAGAGCCATTCAAAGGCAGGCGCACCTCGAACGCTGCTAACAATCCTTTAGCCCATATTTCTAATTATGTCGCAGATAGAATTGATTATGTTCATTCTGTCATGGGAGATCTAAGTATACCCACGACATTACCCTCGCTTCAGATACTCTACTTGTGGGGTTACAGATTTGAGTTCCAAAGGGCGTGCTACACAAAATTTCTAGTCCATTAGGTGTTTGTTGTGCTTTCCCCGATTCCATACTCAATTCTCATATATAGCCAGTAGGGAAAATTAAGAGTCTTCCCTCGGGCCTTAGAGACTTGACAGTTGAGGCTTTAAAACCGAGTACATCTCCGACTTGACAAGAGCCTTCCCGGAATCGCTAGAACATCTCAAAATGTATGCTCGTAAAGATGATTATTTGAATTCTTTGTCTTTGAAGCTCCCAAACTCAACAAGCTTATTATTACGCGTTGAATGCCTCAACTTAAACATTGACGGATGTTTGCGGCTCACGGTACCTCAGGTTGCATAATAAAGGATTTGAGACTTGACTCTTTTTCACCTTTTCTTAAGGTGTTGAAAATAACCTCTGCAGGCGTAGAAAACATTTCCGGTTCTTTTGCTAGTTTTACTCAGCTAGAGGCTGTTGACTTCTACAAAAACAAGCTTGGGCTGTTTTTAGCAAAAGATGAGCTTGCTATCCCTGATTGAGTTATTGCCTTTAAGCTATCTGCAAACAATTTGGAATCTTTGGCAGGTGTTGAGCTCGGCAAGAACATGGAGGTTTTTGATATCACGGAAACCTTTGATCTTGATCGGCAATCAATAAGCGCCGTTTGTGTTCAGATGCAAACAATGAGAGGAATAGAATATGCAGATTTGAGAGGCTACGACAATAGTTGGGAAGTAGTGAGCGAAGATGAGGTGGACGATGTCGAACTTAATGTGGGCAATATCGAGATAAATGAGAATCATAACGATGGTTTGGGTACACTGGCAGAGGAATCTAGTTGCGAATTGGAAATGAATGGAACTATTGGTATAAAAGAGGCCATGGGAAAAATAGAGCGTTTGCAGCCATTCATGGACAACAAAGCTTTATTGATTTCTAGGAAAAGTTATAGGTAAAAGCGAGGGAATAGCTCGTAACTTGCTAGTTTATTTAGAGTATACTTTTAGCTCCTTATATAATTGGCAGCACTCGATGTGTAACCGGGTATCTTATATTTGATTTGATGAAGTAGAGAATAACCACGTTACTTTTATGGAGGAATCCCTTCAAACCATCATTATTGCTTGTGGCTACCTACTTTGTAATGAACTATACATTGAGTTTAAATGTTATTCACACATTTTGGTACCTCCATAGATACCGCTTTTTCACACACACGTTCGCTTTAGCTCAGTTGCCTGTATATATAGAAAAAAGCCACAAACTCACTCACGTCACTCGTTTTGCTCGTTCAGTTCAGTTCTACAAAACCTAAAGGCTTCTCTGGACAAATCAGAGTAAGTGTAAATCGTAACCTTGGTGCGTGCGAATGATAATAACAGAAGCAATTACCAGCATGAAAGTGTTTATATGACCCGGATCATAAGGTAGAACTAAATGAGGTATATGACACTGATTTTCATTGTCGCTGAGGGAGGAAGATTATAAATCCTAATATCATCCCGAGAGAGACCATAAAGAATTAAGAGAAGTGATTGTGTCCATGTCGAGAAACATGCACAGTTTGTTCATGTAGTGTAGTAGCACAAGACTATTATCATGTATTCAACTGATTAATAGAAAAGCGGATACTTTATGTTGTCACTTTTCCCATGAGCAATAGAATAGTAAGAGTCTCAGGATTTACGTTTAGCAAACTAAATCACTTTAAGATCTAACTCGTGTGATTATTGAATTCAGTCAGTGTAATACGACGTAAAAAATCCAACAAAGTACTATAAATTGTAGATAATAAAATATATAACTTTTAGTATCAGGTTAGTCTGTTTGTATCGACTCTCTCCTACGCCCAAACCTGCAAATGCTCGTAAAAATCAACTCTCGCCACCCCTTCTTGTCTCTCAGCAATAACAGCACGAACATCATCAACCATAGTAGCGTGTCCACAAGCGGCAACTGCTAAACTTCCCTCACAATCACTGATTGCTGAGTCCACTACCTCGGCTACCAGAGGTCGCCCAAGTCGGAACTCAATGTGCGCCAAACGGCTGTGTATGCTCTCAATCAATTGTGACGGTATAAATTCTTTTTTGCAACCATAGTCCAAATCGGGTAATGAACCTGATTCGGCAATTTGATTTGATTCGGCATCACTTGAAACGTCAGATACTCTCAATTGGGTATCACTCGAATCATTATATCCATTCAAATCAGCAACATTGCCAGAAACAGCGATATTGGGGCAGGTAATGTAAATGACAACTTCAACTCTCGAATCCTTCAAGTGCTTCAACTCTTCATAATAAACACACATCCAGTTGTAGTCTCGGACTACCCACACCAACATAACTTTCTGCTTCATATCTGGAACACTTCCTAAATGGTACGCCATAGAGAACATGCCAGGGATACCGTTCCCACCTGCCAAAAAGAGCGCTGTATGGTAGTGCTGTATATTTCTCGACTCTAATCCTCCTCCGTAGGGTCCTTCTAAACTAATTCGCATCTGAAGACTCTGACTAGGAACATTTGCGAGCTTTTTGTGAAAACCATGGGTAATCCCCTCTTTGACCTTAATGTAAAAATGCAAATATCCACCTAGTTCAAGATAAGTAAACGGATGAGACTGGAAAAACCTAAATCCGTTGAAAAAGTAAAGATAGGCAAACCCCCCATTGGTTGCCTTCCATATAGGTGGTTTGGGGACGCTAACTTTGATTGTGTCGCCATTCACAAGCGAAACAGTCGATTTAGGAAAACCAAACCAGAAAATACGACACAAACGTACAAATCTGTCAAAACCCCAAATTGCGGCTGCAACATACATGAAGTATACGAAACCAAGATCATCCACGTGGATCCAAACCCCCACAATAAAAACCAAAGCGAGTAAGATGTGTACAATCAAAAACAATTCGTAAACGGATCTGCGTAGAAACAAAAGTGACTGAGCAAAAAGCAATCCTGCGGCAGTTGTACCCATAAGACCAAAAACGAGATAACGCTCCTTCATTTCCTTGACATAGTCACCAGCATATATGAGCGAATAGCACACGGAGTGTATCACTATCATAACAATGAACATGCGAGAAATCCACCTGTGGATAGTGATGAAGCTTGCAAAATTCATACCAGTAACCCATTGCAAAAAGTTGTTTCTGCCACCAAACAAAATAAGCATGGGTATACAAACAGTTGCAATGATTCCGCTTCTATCAGCGAGATAGCGTTTGATTACCATGGATTTGGTGAAGAAAAGTGGGTCACCTGGTAAGAACGAGATGTTAACAGAAAGCACGATTATGCTGAGGATCAAGAAGCCGATTAGAGTAAGTGATTCGGCACGTGAAGGTAACAAAAGCAAAAAAACTCCAGAGAAAGTATGAGAAATGGTCGAGAAGAATGTTTCTCTATTTTTATCGCATTTCGGAGACTTTATCTCATAAATCGATAATTTCTGATCGTGTTTCAGTAAATTTCCATTTTTCAATAAATCATCTTTTGATAAATTTGGTTCATTCGAACCTCCCACCGAATTCTTTAACTTTTCTCTGTCTGTTTTCCCGCCAAATGGGCTCTGCTTATTCTTTCCAAAAGTAGCTGGAACAAAAATATACCGGCGCATCTTGTTGATCAAGCTGTAACCCGGGCTGCGGACGAAATATTTTGGAAAAAAATATTTTGCCCAGCGATTGGCTGCAAAAACTAACAAAACAAGTATCCAGTAGCTTATAAGTCCCAAAGCATAATAAAGAGACCCATCATAGTTGGCATAGAATCGTACATAAGCCTCCATATATAGGTGGATTTAGTCGTTTTCTAGTATAATCGGTTTTGTGACGATTCCAGTCACATTATATTCCGATGCATTAGCTATAGGAACAGCTTCCAGCTCGAAATATGCCACAGCGCTCTCGATATCTTGTTTTGTAGTAGTGTAGCCTTCGCTAACACAAGTTTTGGCTAAAATTTCGATGCTTTTGGAGTCGTTGTACCCAAGCTCAATCATACACCCCATCATAGTGGCCATGGCATTAGTGTTAAAGCACGGACAGTAGTAAGCATCGTTTGGGTTTTCAGGGTCGGCAATGCAGAACTTTACCGGCTGCCCAGAAACTTCATTCATGCAACTTTCTCCTGCCATTTGGTACTTGGATGTATGAGAATACTTAACTCCGCTTGCTGAAACAAGGCTGACGAGAAGAAATACTATACCAAGGTTCATGGGTTTTGTTCTTTAGTAATTTTGGTAGATTTTTGGAAAGTGTTCCGAAATTACCTGCTGTGAGTCAAAAGTTTTGCAGTAATTTGTTCAATTAATGGATTTTTGCCAGAAAACGGTAGCTGATGACTTAGCCTCGGCTTTTAACTGTTCTTTTTAGCGTTTACTTTTTTCGGAGTCTATGCTTATAATACTTTTTGACAAAGTATCTCCAATAGTTTCAAATTCTTCAGGACGTTTGCTTTCTCACGAATACTGAACCTTAAACTGCACACCCCACAGATAGAGTGTATTTCCCACGGATCTTGTTAAATTCGGTGTTCTCAGTGGATAAATTGTTGGGAAAAACCCCTTTATAATGCAGTAAGCCTCAAGTTACTAAAAAGTCCCAATACAAAGAAGAACCAATTGGAAGTATCAGAGCTTATTTGTGAAATTTTTTTTCATTCCCAACTTCTCTACCTATTTCCGAGCTAATGTCGATCACATTCGTCAGAACTAAGCCGATATCAGGTTACTAACCTAAGCCCATTTTGTGCTGAAAATATTTTTTCGGGCTGATGAAAAAGATATGATTGAATTGATAACCTGGCTGGCCAATCGGAAAAACAATACAAAGAGAGGTGATGAAAACGTAAGCTTTCAGGGTGTTAAAAACGTTTAACTTGCTCACAGAGATCATGTCTCACGATGGGCAGATTGTATGAAATATGCTCGAAGACCTTACCCCAAAAGCAAAGGCTCGGACTCATAGACCTTAAACCCTTAGTTCATGCTCAAACTCTTAAACTTTAATCACTGAAAGCGGGAATGTTGATTGCTATTTGTAATCGTTTGGAATGTAAAACAGACGAATGCCTCTCGGAAGGCATTCTTGCATCAAACGGCATCCTTCATTTGCTGTTATCTTTTTTGACCATTATCTATGAAAAGCCTATTCGGTCATTTACGACAACTTTAAGTGGGCGTTTTTGTGAAAAGCGTTTTGAGTCAGCCCCACGATCGCCAAGCCATCAAACACCTAAATACACTATGAAAGAGGCATAATGTGATTAAATATAGATAAACCTAGAGTGAATCGAATACATGGTGTGTGAGCTGGAGAGTAAACTGCTAGTAAGAGTGTAATACGAGGATTTAATCAATACAATATTTTGGTTACCTTTATTCAAAACTGTGGTTTTGAAGTGGATTAAAGTGGATTATCAACAATGTATTTTATTTGGATTTTGAAACAGCGGTTTTTGAAACAGTTGACTGGATTTCTCTACCTATACCGAATCATACTACGCCAACTTCTCTAACTTACTCTCCATTCTATTCTTCCGACAACGGAGACCACAAAAAAAAACCTGCATGACAATTAAAAATATCTACAAACGCCTTAGATGTTAAGACTTGAAGCAGGTGAATGAGAGCCTAACACAACGGCCACAAAGTTGAATAACTTCTACAGACATTATATCTTGAAAAACTTCGTTTTGAAGTTGTTGAAGAAGTAACGCCTTTCACTTTTAAAACAAGCAACGTCGTAACATTGATTCAATTAATGTTTGATTATTGATTGTGCAATTTGGCAGGACAAATCCTAATTTGCGCATGACTTTATACATGGAGTTCTTTTTAGTGCTGATGAAACAATCCAAGTTTATCATACGGGTGAAGTAAGATATATTCTAGCCAATTTTGGTGATGAGCTAAACAAAGAGAAGTTTGATCGAACCAGACACATTAATAGATGCTGATTCTCTACTTGATGTTTGTTCATTCGCTTCACTCCCTTCGGTCGTAAAGTTCGCTCAGTTATCACTTACGTGAGGCAAAATCCTTACATTTACATTTTATAAAATACGATAATTATGACATTATTGCAAATGTAGTTTCCTGGCTGTTTGATTGTTATTTCGGTAAGTGCCAAAGACTTTATAAGACTACCTAGGAATACACTGTAAGTTGTATCACAACCTACTTTACATCTTTTCACAATGGTATTCCGAAGTGAGAATAATTAAACAAACCATAATCCAACGATTGTGGAGGAGAATATGGTGCAATTGTATTTTATTGAGTATAACAAACATTGATACTATTAGTCAACTTTAAGTTTCAATTAACCAGAGATTTAAAAAATTTAATCAAGTTATAATTCTGAGTATACCAGAAATTGATAGAATCTAATCAAGTTGTACTGAGCTACCAGAGATTGACAGAAATAGTCAAGCTATACTGAGCTACCAGAAATTGACAGAATTCCAGTCATATCTAGCTCCTAGATAATATCGTCCATAAAGACATTCTGCAACACCTCTAAAAGATATGAAACTGTCCCTTCCATTGTTTTACCTGTATTTGCTTCAAATCATGCCTTTAGAAAGTCCACATCTCACCTCCCCTTGCAAATCATTGGTTTCTGAAAACCTACATCTCGCCTCCCCTTATGAATCAACCTGCCAATAAAACTATCAATATCTCCTCAAGATCTATGATAGTTCATATCCCTACATATTGATTTCGTATACCAGGAGGCATTACATACCTTAATAAGTGATTCCTAGCTCCATTGACGAAAACTCATGACATGATTCATTTATCTTTTACTCCATATTTTTTCACTCACCCACCTCACTCACTCACTAACTAACATCACACGCTTCGCTCGTTCATTCGTAACACCTCCAGCACATCAAACGTCACTTTACACCAATATCTTCAGCGTGAGATCTCCACACTTTCGGACAGTCATTTAACTCACTTGAATCAGTTCATTCACTCACTCACTCACTCACTTAAGTCGCTTCGCTCGTTCAGTTTCCTCATTCGTTCAGTTTCATCATATGAAATAAGTTCACTCATTCACTCACTTCACTCGCTTCGCTCGTTCAGTTCGTTCGCTCATTCAGTTCGTTCGCTTGTTCAGTTATCTCATCATATAAAGTAAGTTCACTCACTCACTCACTTAACTCGCTTCGCTCGTTCAGTTCGTTCGTTCAGTTCGTTCGCCCAAAAGATATGTGTGCGAATCTACACTGTCAGTGGAAGCCCGTGGAGCAGAAACAACCAACGCCCTCTTCTCTATTCTCCCCTTTTGCAACGACAATGGTACAACTGGAAGTCTGCCATGCTTTTCCTCGTACAACAATGCACTAAAAACACTCGTGATAACAAACCAGTACAAGATGTAGCTCAAAACACTCCCATATGTTGCAGAGTTGGTCCATCCAAGCACCGCTGTAAAAATCATCCACCCTGCACCGTCATCCTGAAGCTCCCCATTGCAGCAGTTCACATGCCATACACTGGAGGCAATGTCATAGGACCCAGGTCCATGTCCGGTTTCACTAACATCAAAACCATTGCACAAATCAATAAAGTGCTGGAGCTCAAAATTCCACACCCCCTTAGAGAAAAGTCCCGCTGCAACAAGATACAAAAAGCCCGTGGACCCAATGAGGAACCACTGCAACGAAAGATTGTTACCGGAACGGTACAAAATAACACCGATAGCAGACCCCAATACCAACGCAGAAACGACAGCATTTACCAAAGACAACATCAGTGTATCGTCGTTAATGCCAATTCCACCGATAAAAACAATTGCCTCCATACCCTCTCGCAAAGTGGTGACAAATGGGAGGATGAACATGGCGTACTTTTCTGTATACAGCCCTTGAGAACTTGCACTTGTGTGCAAAGCATTGCTGCTGTTTACGAGGTTGCTGAGCTTTGCGCGCCATTTATCTTGCATACGATTTACACGCAAGATCTTCATTCCCATCACGGAAATGATAATGCTAGCAATTATCGAGAATGCACCTTCCCAGTAGTGTTCAGTAACTGCCCAAAGGTCCTTTCCTACGAGGTAAAACACACTCAAAATGCCGGTACCGACGATGAGGCAAACCACGAGGCCAAGAAGGCCTCCAAGCCAAACTTGAACCTGTAGTTTGTCGTAAGTTTGTGCATCGTATGTGGAGAAGTTCTGGTGTATGAACGATAGAAGCACTGATATGATGATGGCGGACTCGAGTGTTTCGCGGAGGACAATGAGGAAGGCTTGGAATGAGAACATGGATGTGGTAGTTTGGTTTCTATGAAATGATGTGGTTGTATGGAGGAACAAACACTGGTTGATTTAATAGTATGGAAGAACAAACACTGGTTGATTTAATAGTATGGAAGAACAAACACTGGTTGAATCAAAAGTATGGAGCAACAAACACTGACTGAATCAATAGTACGGAACAACAAACAATGATTGAATCAGAAACGGAACAACAAATAATGATTGAATCAGAAACGGAACAACAAACAATGATTGAATCAGAAACTGAACAACACACTGGTTGAAATCAATTAGTGAGTTCCAAGTGTAATGATGATTAATATGAGCTTCCAAAATAAAGTTCAAATATCTTCAAACTTCACTTCAAAAATCACTTAATACAAATGAAAGAACCCCTGCCTTACAAAGATGGATTTGTCGAAATGTCCTTTCTTGAGTTTGCAAAGTCGTCAATGAACTTTGTTTTTTGGGTTGCAAGTTATCTAGCAATGACTGTGTTTCGAACCCTTTTGGCAGCACCTTGAATCTTGGTCTGCTCACTAGCTAACTAGAATTTGCTGGTATTTCGGTAAGGCGGTTTCTAATATATGGGCCTTCTGATATCTGGGCCTTCGACTCTTTATTCTGGGTATATTGTGGACTGAGTCTTGGTTCTGGTCTAATCCAATCAGTGTAGATCCTATTGAACGCTTTCTGCAAACTTTCTAGATACAAGATCCGGGTACTCTGAACACCTTAGCTGATATTAAGCTCTGAGCTGATTTGATATATTAAGCTTTTACCGTTCTTTGATACCGATATTTATCTTTTACCGCTGATCTAATTTATTTATCTTTTACCACTGATCTAATTTATTTATCTTTTATCGCTGATCTTTCAGATAAAAGCGAGATCGGTAATTTCATTTTGAGCCCGGACTCACTTGACTTGATACAGGAAATTGCCGCCTGTACAAAAGGCAGATTAGTAATACAGCGGGGCAAGTGGCTTGGCAACAGTAAGGATGCGGAAAGGAACTGAACGAACTTCCCGAACGAAGCGAGTGATGTGAGTGAGTGAAAAAAATAGAGATCTGAACGTGAGGAGTTCTCAGGGTTAGGGTCCATTCAGAGTTCACAACATTCAAAGTTCACTCAAAGTTCATTCAATAATTATTAAACAGTCATTAAGTAGACGTGAAAAAGAGATGATTTTTGATTTCAGAACCCAGGTCGGGTCATTAGTGTGTTACAGTAACGTTTTTGATAATTACTGGGTGTATATAAGTTTATGAGTGTCAACATACTGGGTACTTTTGTTCAAGCTGATGACAAGAGAATGTGCGTTTAGAGGGGATAGATTAGCAAGTGGCATTTTTTTCATGTTTGTAGAATGTTGTTTATGTTGGAGTATGGAGGTCCCGGTGAGCAGAAGTGATGACCCATGATCACGTGACTGCCGAGTCACGGGCACACTCACGTGTAACATCACGTGTAAGGTAAACTCACGTGTGTGTTCACGTGTAATACACACGTGACCATATAGATAAGACATACTGTTCCCCGATTAGGGTAGGGACACGGCTATAGTTATATGCAGGCACATAAGTGGCTGCAAGGTGCTAGGACGCCTGGAGTTAATTCCAGGCACAAAGCACGATGGCATAGTGAAAGTGGGTCGATTATGGAGTGGGTCGCGAATACGACAGCACACTTGATCACGTGCACCGTATTCGGTGTTCCCGGGAAAAGTATAAATAGGGGAGTAAATCCCATATATAGAAGATCAAGCCGAGAGATACTTTTCTAACATTACGTAAAAAAGGGAACACAGAGTACAATACAACTCCCGAATCAGTAATAGAGCGCGAGATATTGGATCTAAGCTACTTATACTACCGAAGAGTTAAACCAGAGCATATTGACTAATTTACTCCCATATTTTGGTCAAATATTCTAAGAGTTTACTGTATATATAGGGTCTATTACAATCAGTTTATTTCTGAGAACATTTCTTTGTAGTATGTTCTCTGTATAGTTTTCTGCATATATTCTCTGTATAGTTGTCTGTACAGTTCTGTACGTATTATATTCTCTTTACGTTTCTCTTCTATTTCTCTGCACATATATTTGTTTATTTGCGGTTCTTTCTTCGCTGTTATTCAGTATATTTTTGTATTCACTTCGTTTTGATTCTCTATATTTATTAGGTATCTTCTCCTCCTCTTTCTCTGTATATTTAAAGTATATTCGCTGTCAGGGCTTTCACCCTTTAGGTCAGAGAATCGCTTGTGGAACTTGTTTATTTAGCTAGGATATTTCAGTCTTATTTATAGTAGGACATTTAGCCCTAGGCACGCGGCGTTTTCTACGGGCTGAACAGGGCCGTGCACTGGCCACGATGACCTTTAGTATGACGTCTTAAACTAGACTAGTCTTATATGCAGACCTAGTACTTCCAGTACCTTACATTCGCTTTTTCTTTCTCTATATATTAATGTTTATTCGCTTTCTCTTTTTTCTTCCTTTCTCTCCTCTTTTTTCTTCCTTCCAAATGGCTGCAAATAACTCAGAATGGAATACTGGTTGGTGTAAGAATAACGTTGACCTCATCCATGCGAGGCACAGAAATCAGTACACGGTAAACTGATTCTTGATTCAAACCCAACAGAAAGTGTTGAATATAATTTTGAGATTACAGGGACCACGTTATCAGTAACATTTTATTCACTGCTACTTCCAAAACTACAGCGGTAGTAACTATAGTTAATGAATACTTGTTCTTTTCAACTGCCTACTTACTATTCCTTTTCTTTTCTACAATTACCCACATTTACTATTTCTAAATGACACGAGCAAACTTCAAGAGCGAACTTCACAAGCGAAGCGGTGGATGAATGAGTGAGTGAGTAAGTGACCAACTGACTAAATGAATGAGTGAACTAAATGAGTGAACTAAATGAGTGAACTAAATGAGTGAACATCCAAGAAGAAGTGAATGAATGAACATGGTCCGAAATTAATTAATCGAGTAAATACACATTAGTTAGTTCGCTGTTGATTTTTCCTTCAAACATTTCTACAATACTATTGTTGGTTCCTTGAAATATTTCTAGAATTACTATTTCTATGTAAGCTCACTCGCTCATTAATTTCGTTCGCTCGTTCAATTATCTCCTATGATGTAAGCTCACTCAGTCACCGACTTCATCTTATGTTCGCTCACTCAGTCACCGACTTCATCTTATGTTCACTCACTCAGTCACCGACTTCATCTTATGTTCACTCACTCAGTCACCGACTTTATCTTATGTTCACTCACTCAGTCACCGACTTCATATTATGTTCGCTCACTCAGTCACCGACTTCATCTTATGTTCACTCACTCAGGCACCGACTTCATATAATGTTCGCTCACTCACTCACCGACTTCATATTATGTTCGCTCACTCAGTCACCGACTTCATTTTATGTTCGCTCACTCACTCACCGACTTCATATTATGTTCGCTCACTCAGTCACCGACTTCATATTATGTTCGTTCGCTCGTGAACTAATAATTCATCACATTCCTCTTCTTCTCCTTCTTATACCCCTCCGCATCCAAAAACAGATTGAACGACTCCTCATCACCCTTACGCACATCCCCATCCACATCAGAAAGATCCGAGTCATCAGCCCGTTTCTCACGAATATGCTCATAAGGACGCTTCAAAGGCTGGCCCCGCGAAACAAACTGAGAATTGGGATCCTTGGGCTTACGATATGACTCCAACTCATACTCCTTCCTCCTATCGATTTTGGCCTCCCCCTTAAAACCATCCCTGGATCTATATCCATCTCTGGGTCTAAGTGCTTCTTTTTTCAGCCTAGATCTGTCCCTAAAAACTTCTTTCTTCTGACGAGATCTGTCCCAGTCTTTCTCCCCCTCCCTAAAACTTTTTCTCTCCCTAAAGTCTCTAAAGTCCCGAGAATCCCTATCTCCCCTAAAGTCCCTAGAGTCTCCCTTTAAAGCTCTTCCATCTAATCTCCCCTCCCCTCCTCTCAGGTCCCCCACCTTGTCCCCACCCTCTCTATTATCTCCCCTCTCCCGCATCCTCTTAAACCGCTCCTTGTCTATCTCGTGACTCTCCTCAAAAGTCGGCATCTGCGATGGCTCCAATGCCCGAGGCTCATTGGAAAAAAATTCATGCGTCAAACAATCCTCAGCATTCATCCGCTTGTACGGATCCAACGCTAACATGCCCCCCAATAAAGAAATCGCATCTTCCCCCATCAAGCCCGAAAAACGAGTCTCCAAAGTACGCTTACATGTAAGCCCAATCGAGTAGTCCGACTTGTTAGGAAGCTGCGCCGCGTGGATCCAGTCCTTCGGCAGCCCCACCAACTCAAACACTAATTGTGCCTGGTGCACGTCCGATTTCCCCACTAAAATTGGCTTGTGCGTATAAAGCTCTGCAAAAACACACCCCACCCCCCACAAATCCACCGCTGTAGTGTATTTCCGCTCCCCTAAAAGTAACTCCGGTGGACGGTACCACCTCGTCACTACGAGCCCAGTATAGGCCCGCTCCCCACCCCCAGGTCCACTCCCAAGTCGGGGCGTGCGTCCGTGATATGTCCTCGCAAGCCCGAAATCAGCGATTTTTAGCACCCCCTGGGAGTCGATCAAGATATTAGCGGCCTTTATGTCCCGGTGGAGAAATTTATGATCATGAATGTATTGGATTCCTCGCAAAAGTTGGGACATGAGACATTTGATGTGCGGTAATTTTAGCGACACTCGTGGATTTTCAAGAAGACCCACCAAATCGCTGCTCATGTATGGTGAAACCGTGTAGAAACAGCCTCTAGTAGTGACCAACTCGCTAGCGCTGGACACTTTGGGGTCTTCGTGTATCATTTCTGTAATACGTAAGATATTGATGTGATCCAACTGTTTGAGGATGGTAATTTCGCGCATCGCTGTTATTGGGAAGCCTTCTTTTGCCGAGTGATTGATCAACTGTTTGATTGCCACTATTTGATGTGTACGTTTGCAACGTGCTTTGTGGACCACGCCGAATGTTCCCTGTCCGAGCTTCTGGATGATCTCGAAGTTGTCGAGACAGGCCATGTCGGTGAATGTTCGCAGGTCGACGGAATTGTGCATGATAAAGGTGATGAACAAAATGAAAAGAAAAGGATGAAAAGAGAATGAGAATTAGAGAAGAGAATATAAGAATGAGAATTAGAGAAGAGAATTAGAGAAGAGAATTAGAGAAGAGAATTAGAGAATGAGAATAATGAGAAGAATATAGAATACTGAATAGAATACTGAATAGAATACTGAATAGAATACTGAATAGAATACTGAATAGAATACTGAATAGAATACTGAATACATCAAAAATACTGACACTAACATCACAAACTTGATATCCAACACCATCCAAATATACCCAATCATAACATCAAAAAATCCCCCTCATCATCCATCACACTATTCAAGTAATATTTCACCCACTGGTCCACCCGAAGCAATGTCAAGCACACATTGATAAAAGAACTCAACTATTCCCATAGTTTTGGCGGTTCTGGAGATCGCCCTAAACTTCCTTTCACTGACGAATGTGTGAGCGAAGCGAGTGAGTGACTGAACTTACTAGTTATAGAGATGATTAGATGAGCAAACTTAAATTATTTCTTGGAGCATTATTTATAGAGATGATTAAATGAGCGAACTTACATTAGAAATGACTGAACGAATCAAGATCTCTTCCACTGAACAAACTTTACGAGCGAGAGTGAAGTGAGTGAACTAACGTCATAGAATAGACAAACTGAGCGCACTTGCGTCATAAAACCGAACGAGCTTGACGAGCGAGGAGAGTGAAATGAGTGTACGTTATAAAGGATTGAGTGAACTTACATCACAGGAGAGATCAACTGAACTTACGTCATAAAAGAGATTGAGTGAGTAGTGACGGAGTGTACTAACATGGAATAAAAATGAAATGAACTTCCACTATTGACTCGATGACTACCTTGCTCATTTACATTACGCGTCACTTCATTCAGTCCTTTTTCTTAGTGACATATTCACTCAAGCTCATCTCCAACGCAATCAGATATTTCTCTTCATGTTTATTGACTCAATTAGATATTTCGATTTTATTCACCACTCATTTAGATGATTCTATATCTTTGATTCACCACTCATTCAGTTACCTCTTTGTTTACTACTTTACTTACCTTTTTGTTTACTCACTTAGTTACCCTTATATCTACTCACTCGATTAGTTATTTCTATAAGTTTGATTCATCACTCGTTTAATCACCTCTTTTGTTTACTCACTCACTTCACTCGCTTCGCTCGTGAAGTCATCACACCTTACTCCTCTCCCTCCTCTCCTTAGCCATCCGCACCAGCTGCCTCACATTGAAACCATCACTCAACAACATGGTCGTCTCCTCCAACTCCAAACCCGCAGTCTCTGGCATCAAGAACAACACAAAGAAAAAGGCCACCGCACACAAGCCCGCAAAAAACGAAAACGTTCCCGTGGGAGTGATGTTCTCCAACATGGTCAAAAATGTAGACGCAACCACCAAGGATCCAGCCCAATTGGTGGCCGCAGCGTACATCCCACCAACCGCACGCACATTAACATCAGAAAACAACTCCACACCCGCCCACGCAGAATTACCAATCCCCGTGGCATACCCAGCAACATACGTCACCATCGTCACAATCACCGCAATACCCCATCCACTGATACCATGCGAGTGAACCACCGCACCTTTGCCGGAAAAGTCGATGTCGAGAAAGTGGAAAGCAATAGCACACACCACCAAGGACACAGCCATGATCGGCATGCACACCAAAAGAATCCTCCTTCTGCCCACAATATCAATGATACACAAGGCAACACATGTGAAGACAAAGTTCGCTGCTGCAATAATGATGGAAACTGCCGTGGGGTTGTCAAACCCAATTGTCTGAAAAATTGTCGCACTAAAGTACATGAGCGAGTTGAAACCAGTAAACTGCTGGATACCCTGGAGACCACACGCGAGAATCAACGCACGGAAGTTGGCAGGGGTGCGATGGATGATCTTGACCGAGTTCCACACCTGCTGCATGGGGTTGTTCCCTGGAACCACGGAGTTGGATGCAATCATATCTTCGACAATGGCGTTGATGTACTCGTTTGGTGGGTCCCTGTGTGTCTTTCTGAGCACCTCGCGTGCCTTTTCGATCTGACCATTCATGATGTAGAAACGTGGGGTGTCGGGAAGAAACCAAAAGAATGCAAATTGCAACACTGGTGGCACCATACAGAGCCCCACACTCACCTGCCAGCCATTGTGAACACCGGTCAACCCCCAGTTGATGAAGTATGCAACCAACTGACCGCCGGTGATGAACAACACATTTGTCACTATGAGTCTTCCTCTGTACTTTGCCGGTGCCAACTCACTGAGCATCAACGGAGCGATCAACGATGCAATGCCCACTCCCCAACCGAGAACAAAACGACCGACAATCATCTGCCACACGGACTTGGACGAGATTTGAATGATGGTGCCCGCCACGAAGATGACGTTGGACGCAAGAAGCACGGTTTTACGCCCAATGATGTTGGCGAGCAATCCGCCGGCAACTGCGCCGAGAAGTGCACCAAGAGACGTCGACGACGTTATGAACTCTTTTTCCACCGAGGTGAGAAGTTTACCGCCGAGGGCTGTGCCGATATTCACAAGCGCCGACGATATGTATCCTGTATCGTAACCGAACATGAAGCCCGATATTGACAGCACGAGCGTCAAGATGACGATCATAGTGGATGGGCGGGAGTCCATCTCCTTGAGAGAGGGTTCAGAGTGCGAGCCATCGCAGCTCGACAAATTTGTGGTGTCCGAAGACAAAGCGCGTTCAGCCTGAGTTATATCCAGTTTTCCCATTGCTGAGAAAAAGGTGCGGAAACGCGGCTTTATATAGAGAAAAAAAAAGCGATACATCTTCGGCGAAGTGAGTTTATATGCAGGACGGCAACCCAGATTCGGCGGATTGAGCGGGGACAAAAAATAGAACACAAAGCGAACGAGCTTCACGAGCGACTTCACGAGCGAAGCGAGTGAAGTGAGTAAGAAAACGTATAAAAGTAATAAATAGTGAATGAGTGAGCGAGGGAACATATAAAGACAACTAAAGAATGAGTGAGTGAATAGAGACATCAATTGAATATATACGTATATACAAATAAAAAATAGTCAATCTAATCCCATACAGATAATTAATGAATGAGTAATGATGCACTGCCTCTTGTGGAACGGACAGACGGAAGCCGCTCAGTGAGGAGTGCCGTGTTTCAGACAAAGTAAACAAAAACGGTCACACCAGAGTCCAGTACAGAGATCATAACCATAACTTCAGATCGAGGATATAGAATGAATATAGAAAAGAGAGGAGGTAGAGAGTGGTAAAGAGGTGGTTGAAGAGAGTGGTGGAGGTAGAGTAGTAGAGCAGTCAGAGAGTAAAGTTTGTAGAGAGTATAGAGAAAGTAGTGGTGGTTATTATTTGCAGTTGATTTTATTCCTGTACTGTACGATATGAACAATACTTTACGAAGTTTCCATTTTTGCAATCTTACAGGAATAGGAAAGTTCTTTACCATGATATTCTATCAAGTTCTACGGTTACTTTAACCTTCTATCCCATTATACTTTGGGTCAGTCTAGTATAACTCAGTTTATCTATCCTAGTGTTTTATTCTGTTACTTATTCTATCAAATTCTATCATATTCAATTATATGGGGTTCTATCATAATATCCAATACTATCAAATTCTGTCGAATTATCAATTCTATCCTTACTCCTTCATCCTTATCCTCCATCCTTATCCTCTACTCTTCCCCTACTCTTCCTCTCCTTCCATCCCCACTATTTTCGTATTTCCGCTATAAAATCCATTATGAGCACATACCGTGCGGATATGCTGATATTGATCAAACTGGTTTCTGATCTTCCCCATCATAAAACCAATACTGACATACCCGGAAGCTACACACTGGTCCCTGTGCTCGGTATTTTTGTTGCCACAATGCTTGTGGGCATGGACATACCGATGTCTAGAAAATTCCACGAAGTAAACATGATCGGAATTTATTTGTTGGTAAGTGAAACTGCAGCCTGCATGAAGTTAGCAACATGTAGTTTTACTTAATTAGGTCATGAGCCACGATTAATAAGATCAGTGTTGAGGAGTTGACTAGTTGGGGTGAACGAACTTCCGAGCGAAGCGAGGAAGTGAGTGAACGAATTGTATGTGAACTTCCGACTGAACGAATTGTATGACTGAACAAACGAGCGAAGCGAGTGAATTGAGTGAGCTGTAATTCTTCTGAGCAACGAACTTCCGACTGAACAAACTTCCGACTGAACAAACTTCCGACTGAACAAACTTCCGAGTGGATGTCCCTTCACTATCATGAGCTCAGTTGGGAATTTGAAGAGCTCTAATTCATAGGGTGTTACTATATTAACTTAGCTTATGCTTAATAGGCTGTTCATCTTCTGACTGGCCTACAACCTATGAATCATTAACTAATTACGATATTGCTTTAGATTTCTGCAAACAATATATTCAATGAAGTGTGATTTTGATCTCACGAACAAAGCACATCAATGAGGTCTGGTTTCAACTGGAAATCACACGAGCAAAGCGAGTGAGTGAGTGAACAAACCATATATATAGATACCTAAACTGTGTGTTATAGATACCTGAACAAACATCACTGTTTGTCAAGGAATTCAGTGAATTATTCACTACTTAATTAACACCGCATCACCAATTGGATCATATCAACCAAAAGACTTCTCAAATTATAAATTTTTCAACAGGACATGTTCGCTCACGTATATCAAAATGCCTAGATGCGTCAAGCAGAGAATATCCAATTCATTGGAATGGTATCCAATCAATAAGGAAAGATTGTTTATTAATAATGTCAGGTAATCCACCCTTTGGTGGGGATAAAGCTTCTGACTTGCTTGTATTTAAGGGGCGGGTATAACTACTTGTATACTTTTCTCTGTGTCAAGGGTTTGAACCCAGGCCTCCCCTGGCATTCTAACTCTCGTTTCATTCATTAGTGTGATATGCAGTACCAAATAAATCAATATATACCCTATTTCACCTATCAATATATACCCTATATACTTCTATTATCAATTGAGTATGAATCATAATCACATCAATCAGCAAATAATACGCCTATTTAATAATGATCCTCACTGATAATATGCATGCTCACTCAATCATGTCGATCACTAAAACAAACGCTAATTCATGAAGCAACTTTTATTGGACCACTCAAAAGTCGATTGATTTATTTTAAAGAGTGGAAAGCATTTTTTGAAAATCGACAAATATGCCCTTATCCATGCCTTTATTGATATATTCTTTGAACAACAATCAATTCAACACTTCTACTTATATTTGGGATCACAATGACAATTGTGTCAACTTCGTAATCACCGAAGATTAAGCATTATTTATTGCCCAATTGGTCATATGGGAGATTATGTAAGCAGATCAAATCAAACGAGCGAAGAGTGAGTGAGTGAGCAACCGATATAGTGAGTGGATATTTTATTAAGTACTAGTGAGTGATTTATATTTTATTAAGTACTAGTGAGTGACTTATGTTTTATTAAGTACTAATGAGTGACATTTATTGAGTGACTTACTTATATCTGGTGACATAAATTACTGAATTATAGTGATTGACTTGAAACAATTCTTGTCAGGTAATCCACCCTTAGAATAGCTTATAATGCTTGCGTATTTAAAGAGACATTCTACCGAACTTATAGCAGGGTTCTGGAGAGTGTATCCTAAAGCAACCCTCGGTATTGAGCAAAATCCATGGTGACTGGACGTTGGGTCACTATAATCATAGTATTCTTATATGCAGTACATTCCAATTCCCTACAATTTTCATCTCACTATGATTATCGGTTCACACTTTGAAGTAAGGTTTATCATCAGTAGCTCGCTCTTTTTCTTCAATCAAAATGCTCACCATTCACTGCTTGTACCATTCAATTATTCTCGTTGTTCACTCGTTGACTACTGACTACCCAATTGGTCGTTTTGCTGATTACGTAAGCTTGTTAAAACGTGATTGGCTATATCTTTATCGAGTTGGTGATTGAGAAGGTAAGCCACTTAGTGTATGATACGGTCAGTCACTGCTTTAGGTATTGCTGTATTGTTTTGAGCTCACTTATTCACTCACATATTTATATAAGGTTTGTCACTCATACACGAGCAAAGCGAGTGAGATCGTTCAGTTATCTCATATATAAGGTACGTTCACTCACTCACTCGCTTTGCTCGCGAGATCGCTCAGATATCTCAGATATAAGGTTTGTTCACTCACTTCACTCGCTTAGCTCGTGACGTTCGCTCGCCTATGCTTATGTAAGCAGATCATGTCACTCAATATGAGCCAGATGCACCTACTAAACATCACTGCAATACTTCCTATGATATCACGTTATATGGTGTTATGCTATGATGATACTTCCTATGTCACTACGTATGATGTCACTTTCTATGTCACTACATATGATTCACTACATATGATATCACCTATAACACTTCCTATGACCATGAAATATCATGAAAATCACTTATGATTATGACTCACTCACTTCACTCGCTTCGCTCGTGAAGTTCGTTCGTGAGTTCGCTCAGATTTACTATGATTATCATTTATTATGATATCACTTACTATGATTATGACTTACTCACTCACTCACTTCACTCGCTTCGCTCATGAAGTTCGTTCGCTCGTTCGTTCGTTCCCCTTATATGCATCACTTCTTTGGTGGGTCGAATCTCATCTTTCTGTTCTTGATTGGCTGCCACTTGAACTTCTTGACCCAAACACTCAACAAGTACAAGCCCGAAACAACAACCAAAGCCTTCAAACCCCACTTCTTACGCTCATCGTGCTCAGGCTCAGCAGCCCAGTTCAAGAAAGTGGTCACATCCTTAGCCATCTGAGAGGTGGTGGCTGGGGTACCATCCTCATACTCCACCAAACCATCAAACAAAACTCTACCCATAGCAATGGATCCACCCGGGAAGTACGGGTTGTAGTTGGAACCGGCAGGCAAAACAACACCGGCAGGAGGCTCCTCCGGGTATCCGGTCAAAAGCGAGAAAATGTAGTCGGCACCACCGTGTCTAGCCTTGACAATAAGCGACAAGTCAGGTGGAAGGGCACCCTGGTTTGCGGCTCTGGCAGCCTGTTCGTTAGGGTATGGGGACTGCATGTAGTCAGCCAACTTACCTGGTCTCTTTCTTGGGTTACCCTCATCGTCGGGCTCATCGTCGTACTCGAGCTCCTCAGCAAAGGCCTTGGCCTCGGAAGTGGTGTGTGAAACAGCAACGAGGTTTCTCCAAGCAATTCTGTCGAGCGAGTGGCATGCGGCACAAACTTCTCTGTACACCTGGTAACCTCTTCTAATGGAGGCGTGGTCAAAGGTGGAGAACATGCCGTTGTGGGACCAGCCGTATGCTGGGGGGTGGAGACCGTGCTCTGCTGCGGTCATGGCCGATGCGGTGACGGAGTCCTGGTACAACATGTAAGACGCGGTCAAACCACCAGCAGCGATTGTGCCGGTGGTGAGTTTCTGCACCAATGGAGTGAATCTGAACATTGTAGTGTAAAGTTTTTTGTTTGAAAAGTTTGGGAAAAAATGTAAGTGAGAATTTGGGGGGATTTGATTGGACGAACGAACTTCACGAGCGAAGCGAGTGAAGTGAGTGAGCAAACGACAACTGAGCGATCTCACGAGCAACGCGAGTGAGTGAGTGAACAAACCTTATATATAGATAACTGAACGATCTCACGAGCAAAGCGAGTGAGTGAGTGAACAAACCTTATACATAGAGATACCTGAACGATCTCACGAGCAAAGCGAGTGAGTGAGTGAACAAACCTTATACATAGAGATACCTGAACGATCTCACGAGCAAAGCGAGTGAGTGAGTGAACAAACCTTATACATAGAGATACCTGAACGATCTCACGAGCAAAGCGAGTGAGTGAGTGAACAAACCTTATATATAGATACCTAACTGATCAAACTTCATAAAGAAACTAATCGAACTTTATAGATACTGATCAAACTTTATAGATGCTGATCAAACTAATAGAGATCCTGATCAAACTTTAAGCAATATATAATATAATCTTGCTTTATTAGGGGAGTCATCCAAAATACTTAGTACACTTTTTAGTAAAACTTCACACTACACTAAAAAGTATCACTCAGTATTGTACTTGGTATCCTTTTAAAGGTAGTGTGAATCACCTATAACTACACTTACGACTTAATACGACTTGATACTTCACAAATACTACACCATATTTATTGACACCAAATATTACGCTCAAAAAACATTCAGTACTCCTTTTACTAATATACACTTAATATTACTCTTGAAGTTAACAATTGATATTACATTCAATGGTTGCCGTTAATACTACACCTCATGTTACAATTAATATTACACTTCATTACTACATTTCATGTTACCTATTTGGTACATTACAATTAATGTTACAATTAATAGTAACAACTATTACTAATACTACAATTAATAGTAACAATTAATAGTAACAATTTAACACTACAATTAAAATATCAATCTACACTATACTACACTCTTTCCTACACTAAATAAACAATTGTAACTTTAATACTATATTCACTACACTCACAATAACTATACAAATATTATCTCTACTATAGTCTGTAGTACTTACTGTAAGATACTGTAATTTTCAGTACTGTATATAAGAACAATTTACATACAAGCACTCTACTTTCAAAGAATCATACTTATGGTCACCACAGCCAGATTCAAGGCCCTTATCCGGCCCATAGAAAACGCAACATAAAGTCTAAATATGTAGCTTTAAATTTTCCCAGGATATCCTATCTTATAGGAGTCACATAAGCTATTCTCGATCTGAAGGATGGAAATCCTGATGCTGCAACATTATAACGTAAGGACTGAGGGTGGTCAGATAGTGGTTTTCAGGATATGTCAAGGGTTTTAAGTAGTGAGGAATTTGCGAAAATGGTTAAAGTGGGGTTAACTAGTGAAGTGTAGATGCGTTCAATAGGGCAGATGGATGGGGAGTGTAGATTAAGATCATTTTATAGGAAATCTAATTTGGTGTAGATTAAGATTATTTTGATGAAAGTTTAGATTGGTGTAGATTAAGAGTTTTGGAGGCTCGGTTTGTCGCAGATTAAGATCTCCACGAATGCTACGTAAGCAGTTTTCATTTACGTAAGCAGTATACTATTGGTCACTTGCATGATTATGTAAGCAGTTTAATATTGGTCTCTTGTGTGATTATGTAAGCAGTTTACTATTGGTCTCTTGTGTGATTATGTAAGCAGTTTACTATTGGTCTCTTGTGTGATTATGTAAGCATTTCAAAGGTTTGCTTTGTATCTAAGCATTGAGGTGTCTAGTGGCATAATTATATTAGCAACATCGTTATATTAGTTTCAGTCCGATCACCTGAGCCAATCCTAATGTTTGATGATATAGGCAGACTCAATCATAGATTTTCCCCATTTTCGGCAACCTCGAACGCAAGAGTAGGCTAGTAACGGGAATCTGCGAATGAATGAGCATTATAAGAACTGATAAGAACTTTACGAGCAAGCAAAATAAATTTTGAGCATGTTGAGTGGACACGCTGAGTACATAGAGGGTAACAATCTAGACTTAACTTCTTCACTTATTCTCATCATGAAAAAGTCCCAATTAATACAAACTCTGTATATAGTGTTCTGTTCTGACATCATTTGAGTTGAAAACACCATACACAAAGTCCATCGATACTATGTATTACGTAAGCTTTAGAACCCTGTAGTTAGATAAACTTCACTCATAGATATAAACTCGGTTTCCTCTATATTGCCGATATATGAGCAGACGAAGAGTCTCTCCATGTCAAATGAACCTAGAATACAAGCAATTTTTACTAGCTGGTTTTGTGCTGCTCTATGTGATATTGGAGTACACTTGAAATGAGCTTCATAGCATATGGCATAGGATTCGGACAAATATATTAAATTCCTATGGTATATAGTCTAGCTGAGAGGGTGCAACAGGTAGTTAAATTCAATTTGTGTGAGGACATTACAATAAATTATTATTGAATAAAACATATGCAATTCAAGACATTTGGTGCCGTACTTTTCAAACTCATAGTCAAAGATTTTGCTGGTATTATAATGATTCCTTAGCAATTTCCGTAATACTCTAGTTTGAGTAAATGTGCGAGGAATTTCAAGGTTTGTTATGGAATACTAAGCTCTTATATTTTGTATTACGTAAGTGTGTATTGGAAATTTTGCAATAAGCATGGCATGGTAAGCTAAGTGATTTCACTATTCGCTCGTGAGTGAGTGAGTAAACAATCATTCAAAGGTGACTGAGTGCACAATCATTCAAAGGTGACTGAGTGCACAATCATTCATAGGTGACTGAGTGCACAATCATTCATAGGTGACTGAATGAACAAACATTCGCTGCCACTCGAACCAATAAACTATCTCTACTCATAATGGTATTCAATTTTGAGAAGTCCTAAACTCAAATGTATACTTCCTGTTGAGAGTTTCATCTGTTTTTGTCGATAATTTTGATGTCTTGTTATATACTGATAGTACAATGAGTTATATTTAAGACACCCATTAGACTGACACAAAATCTTTTGCTATCAATTTGAAACCTTCACTTTAAGAACACTTGGTTATATAAATAGTTCTCTTGAATAAACAAACAGGCTATAAGCTATTTCTGGACTAAAAGATGCAGTTCAAAGCAATGTCTTTCTAGGGGACATAATTGGTGCTTTCATCTGTTATGTAAATAATAGATAAGGCCTTTGGTATATATTCTCGAAACCAGATTAAAAGTCAATGGGTCAATGCGGTATGCCACAAAACGAGGCTCCCACTTGGGGTGATCATTAATCATTGATGGTTTTGTCATTGCATTCCACCATTACCATTTCTTTATATGTGGACTTGTGCTAGTAAGCATATAATGGTAGCTGTCGTACGAGCATTAGTAGAAATAGGAAAAAAATAAGATAAGCAGCTACAAGTGTTTGATGAAATTTGATCAATTCTTAAATCAAATCTTGCTCGGTGCAATATTTCATAAGTTGTAGTAGTTTCAACAAGTCAGGGGGGTATATGCTGACGAGGACGGTACAGAAAATATCGATCAGTTAAAGCGGTTAAAGTGGGACTTGTAAGGTGTCTTGGGTACCAAAGTGGACTGGTTTTTACCAAAAGTTATTCATGGTATGTGCACGTGGTAAACGAAAGCTCGTACGATCACAAATACAAGATTGGGTGTTGATGGTCTAAGAAATGAGAATAACCAAAGTACAGATATTAATACGACCTCAGCATATGCTTGTACCCAGACTGAACACTATTAGTCTTCTCCGTTCCTCATTTCTGAACATTTGATGGAAGGAACCACTTAACAGGATAGCAAGACAGAAGCCACAAATAGAGTGGTTTTCTCGAAGAGCAACTGATGAGCATTAAACTAAAAACGGTTTAAATGAACGAAATAGGAATAATTCAAAAAACGTTACACGGACGATTTGGGAATAAATAAAACCGGTTATACATGAACGAATTAGGAATAAATCAAGAAGCCTACTGAACGATCTCACGAGCAAAGCGAGTGAGTGAACAAACCTTATATCTAAGATATCTGAACGATCTCACGAGCAAAGTGAGTGAGTGAACTAATCTTGTATATAGTATTGAACGATCTCAGTCGCTTTGCTCATGAGTGAATGAACAAACGTTGTATATAGATAACTGAGTGAGTGAACAAACCTTGTACATGAGATACCTGAACGATCTCACTCGCTTTGCTCATGAGTGAGTAAACAAACCTTATATATAAAGATACCTGGGTGATCATACCTTCTATAGTGATAACTGAACTCACTCACTCATTCATTCGTTCCGCCTATTGAAATCGTATAACAAGAGCATGAACAATGTTTCAACATATCTCACAAGCTGAAAACCTTGCCAACTTTAATTCCTCCTTGAGTTCCATGTAAATATAGTACTTTGCTATTCCCAATAATTGAGTTGCAATTGATGTTTTAAAGAACTTACTCTATCATGTAGAATACAAGCAGCCCGGACTACACAATAGCTAATTTTGGGCTTTTGGTGTCTCATGAGTTTTCAACCCATTGATCAAACCCTTTCGTTTAGTGAAGAGACATCCTGGTGAGACATGAACACTGGGACTGGAGTAGTACGCACAAAAGTTAGTCCAACTGAAATATAAGAAAAGTTTGAACAATGAATAGAAGAGTTCGCGAATACCAGAAATTTCCCTCGTGGATAGAGTACCATAGGATTTAAACGGTATGTGCTTTTAGTGTTGTCTGAAGGTCACTTCACTACTATATTCATTGAGTCTACAAATCAAATACGACAAGACCGGCTGTGCATTCAACTAATGAGATGACCAAAAGAAACTGTAAATGTTGGTATATCTTTTACAAATGAATAGCATTGACGTTTCTGGTGATATTTGACTCGCCTCCAGAAATGGAAAATGGTTGCAAATTTTTTGCAACCATGGAAATTTTGCTAGGTTCAATGATTTTGCAACCATAGAAATTTTGCTAGGTTCAATAATTTTGCTAGGTTGAAACCAAAGACGTAGAGATCAATCATTGATATTTGATTACTAAAGGTTTGGTTAGTTCGCTCGTTCAGTCATTTCTATATTATGTAAGTTCACTCACTCACTCACTCACTTCACTCGCTTTGCTCGTGAAGTTAGTTTGCTCACTAAGCTTTTTTTGGGCATGCTCAATATATCTTTATATAGAGACCACTAAAAGGATTTCAGCAAACGAATCATTAATTCTGCTGAAACCAAAAACTCTTGGATTTATTGATATGAGTTGAAGATTCCAACTGCTCATGAGTTTGTGGTTTTTAACCATTTGATGTCGTCTACGTTTGAGAATTTCATTTTTTGGAATTTCATTTTTTTGACAATTTTATGAAAAAGATGAACAGAAATCAGAATGAGCAAAAATAGTTTGAGGTATCTTCAATACTAGTACAGATCCGATTCTTACCAGTGTAACTCTGACAGTAACTGGACAATCCGAGAATATATTCTTTGGGTCACATACAATGTCAGAATCATTAGATCCCATAATCCAATAGATCTAAACAATTAATGAGATTAGAATCACCAGATTCCATAATCCAATCTAAACAATATGAATAAAGTTGAACTAGAATCACCAGATTCCATACTGTAGTAGATGTAAGAAGGGGGCTAAAACTCCATCTTCCGATTGGTTTAAACAATCACAAAAAAGGGGAAACGTAAGATCATACTCTATCCACCCGAACTACACCACAATTAGATTACTGAGCGAACGAGCGAGCGAAGCGAGTGAGTGAGTGAACTTACTGGAAAAATGATTACTGAGCGAATGAGCGAGCGAAGCGAGTGAGTGAGTAAACTTACTGAAAAAAGGGACTACTGAGAGTATGAGCGAATTACATCTATTATTCATATTATCACATTTGTCATTCATATTATCACATCTACCTATTTATCCCTTCGTATTCCACGTCTATTCTTAACTCACACACATCACGCTTTTCTCGTTCAGTTTATATATTTGTTCATCAACTCACTTCATTCGCTACTCCCGTTCAGTTGTCTATATATTTCTGTACACTCAGTCATTCAGTTCGCTGGTTCAGATCACTCATCCAATTGCCTTTAAAAAATGGTGTTCACTTACTCACTCGTTCAGTTCGCTCGTTCAGTCACCTTTGAAAATGGTATTCACTCAGCATTCAATTACCTTCAAAAGGGTGTTCACTCAGCATTCAATTACCTTCAAAAGGGTGTTCACTCACTCACTCACTCACTACCACCTCTCCTCAGGATTCCTCTCAAACTCCTCGTAATCCTCCCACCGAAATACCGACAACTCAGTCTCGTTCCTCACACCCAAATCCCACAAACTCTCTTCCCTATGAACACCAGGACTCTCCAAAACCCACTGGTCATTACCGAAATTTATCACCAAGTTCATGGACTTTGTTCCGTGAGCCTGGGTGTATATCTTGACCGAATCATAAGCAACGTTTCTGTATGGCCGAAAACCGCCTGTGGTGGCGATGTGCTGGAGAGCGAGCTGTAGGAAAGTTTGTGGAGTTGTTTCTTTCAAGTTGATTGTCATGACGAAGTTCTTTACGTTTCTGTAGGGGAAAGACTTGATCACACGCACAGTGACGAGGGCATCTGTAGCGGGGCGCACGTTTGAAGTGAGGGGGTCCATAGGGAAGATGGAGAAAAAAATGAAATGAAGGAAAAGGAAGGGTTGAGTGGAATGAAGGAAAAGGAAGGGTTGAGTGGAATGAAGGAAAAGGAAGGGTTGAGTGGAATGAAGGAAAAGGAAGAGTTGAGTGGAATGAAGGAAAAGGAAGGATGGAGTGAAATGAAGGAAATGGAAGAGTTGAGTGGAATGAAGTATAAAGAGGTAGAGAGATGTTAGCGCGAAAGATTAAAGTGAAAAAGATTGAGAAAAGTGAGAAAGATGGGAAGGGTATAAATTATATGAAATATGATGGAAGGTAGAAGGAGATGGAATTGGGAGAAAGGTAAAGGTGAGAGAGTGGAATGAAATGAAAAAGGTAGTTTATAATAATTGAGAAAAGGGTGTGAAAGAATAGCAAGGAAAGAATAGTAAGAAAAGGTGTGAAATATGAATAGTAAGAAAAGGTGTGAATAGTAAGAAAAGGTGTGAATAGTAAGAAAAGGTGCGAGATACGAATAATAAGAAAAGGTGCAAGATACGAATAGTGAGAAGATAAGTGAAGGAAGATAAGTGAAGGTCATATTTAAGGAAGTTAAGTGAAGCAAAGTATCAGATAGAATAAATGAGAGAATAGCAGAAAAATAGATGTTAGGTGAAAAGATTTACGAGAAAAAATCATAAAGCTTAAATAAAACAGCATGAATGAAGAAATTAGCAAGCAAGGATAGTGACGAAAATTGGTAGTATAGATGTGATTGTAGGGATACTTTTTCAATTACTTTCTCCCCGTCAGTCAGTCACTTCACTCGCTTCGTTTGTGAAGTTCGTACGAAAAAAATAGAAGCAAAGTTAAAACGATTGTATGTCTAGGGTGATGCAAAAATCAGGCGTCATCGAAGTAGGTGATAATCGGACATCATCGGAATCAGACAGTCAGTGAGTCAGTCACTTACTCACTCATCCAGTTGTATATATAAAAATATATTCACCCACTCACTCACTCGTTCAAACCTCTACCGCGGCTTTAGTATAATATCCCCACATCATCTCCCCAAGTATCCCCCAAGTATTCATTTTTAAACTCCAAACTTTGCAACAATCACATCCAAATTAAGCAAAAATACCAGTAAATTTTCCAGGCAGTGCTACAACAGTAGTAAGACGTTACCTCAAAAAAGAATATGGTAGTTCAGTCAGTCAGTCGGTCAGTCAGTCAGTCAGTCAGTTAGTCAGTCAGTCAGTCAGCCAGTCAGTCAGTCAGTCAGTCAGTCACTCACCCACTCACCACTCACCCACTCACCCACTCAGTCACTCACCCACTCAGTCACTCACTCTCTCTCTCATTCAATTATGACTCACTCACTCACTCACTTCACTCGCTTTGCTCGTGAAGTTCGTTCGCTCGTGAAGTTCGTTCGCTCGCTCTTGTGTACAATCGGCTAACAATCAGGTGCAAATCGTTAATCGGTTGGAAGTTTTTTGGTTCAGCAACTGGACTACAGAAAAAGCTCCCTTACCTTCATCAATACTTTACGTCTTCTCTCTTCAGACCAAACCGCAGTCCATCCACGCTAACATGGGACGATACTTGCATCATCGCGTCTACTTTATTCGCGGTGTTGCCTTTGTGTTTTATTCGTCAAACGCGTATTTCCCAAAAGCGACAAATTGTTGCTGTTGGTAAATAACCACGAGAAATATATAAGAAACCGTAGAAGACAATAGAGACGTAGAGACGAGCAACTAACACAGACATCACCCCACTTGGCATTTTTAAAACACCTAAATCATCGCACTGTGACATCTTTAAAACACGACATACAAGTTTTAAGTGCGGATTGTCCGATACAAACAACATACATATATTAAACACTGACACTACGGTGATATACAAATTTACCATACAACATACATATATACTACACTGATATACATATATACCATACTGATATACATATACACCACACAACATACACCACACAACATACACCACACAACATACACCACACAACATACACCACACTGATATACATATATTGTCATACAACTTATAACTGACTACACCATAACTCCGTACTCAAAATCCGACAAAAAGTACGAAATTCAATCAGACCAAGTAAATCTAAATACCAAAAAACAGCCAACCAACTTCCACAAAATAACCGCTCAATAATTAGCTATACATATACCAAGGTATTTCAAGGTATTCATAAACGAAATTATCATAATATAGTTAAAGATAATCGACCAAGATATTCATACCAACAAAGACAATATATACCAACAGATATATTCATACCAACAAAACCAATATATTCATACCAAATAATCACACCAACAAAACCAATATATTCATACCAAATAATCACACCAACACCAATAATCTACCATCACCTATAATCCATCAACACCAAATATCATAACATTCTACCATATCTATAATGTCCTGGCAATTGTCTCAACAAAAAACAATCATCAAATGGATCAACCAAAAAATCACCTCTTGTGGAGAAACCCCCACGATTCACACATCCCCAATCTCATCACTATCAGACCTCTCATCCGGGCTCGTGCTCATCAAACTAACCAACCAAATCATATGGGAAATCCTCAACAACGAAAAACACCCGCTCCATAAACAAAAACTCTACTACCTCCATCCGACATACCCGAACCCGACCTTTAAAATCCAGAAAATGGAAAATTTGGCAGAGTTTCTTCAGTTTGCACGACTCATCTTGAACATCAACGTGCTGTTCATCAGCCCAGAAAATATCCTCGATGGAGACACAAAATTGGTGCTCGGGTTGCTCTGGTCGCTTTTCCTCCTCGCCAATACAACAGTCGAGGCGTTTTCCTACACCGAGCTAAAACGCATCCTCGGCGAGTGGCTCGCGTCACGTGGTACCCCGGTTTCCTCTTTCGTCTGGACGCTTGCAGACGCAGAGCGCGTATTTGGCGGCCTTCTCAAAAAGAAAATGTCGTTGCGCGACATTGTTGATTTGGCTCACACCGAGCACGACATTCCCAAATACGTTGAGACCGAGGATGATCTCGCCGACGAGCGGTGTGTGGTGACGTATGTGGTTGAGTGGTACAAGTGTTTTGCGTACAGGCAAGATTATCGGTGTAATGCTGCTGTTCTGTTGGTTGTGAATACTACGCGTTTGAAGAACCGATATGAGACCCAGGCTTTGCGTTTTACCAACAGAACGAGCCGCTATTTGAGCTGTCCTGAAGAGGTTTTGTACCGTGAGCTCAAGGAGAAGGACTTTCCGGATTTGGTGCGGTATATGGCCATGGTGCGGGAGAATTTGGCGCAGGTTGGGTTGGAGTATTATCCTACGATCAAGCCTTTAGGGTTAGTGCTGTTACTGGAGAGGATGGCTAGGGTTGAGAGGAGGAGGGAGGAGAATGAAAAAGAGAATACCGAGAATGAGCAAGGAACTGAGAATGAGCAAGGAAATACCTCTAATCAGGAAAGAACCGAGAATGAGCAAAGAAATACCTCTAATCAGGAAAGAACCGAGAATGAGCAAAGAAATACCTCTGATCAGGAAGGAACCGAGAATGAGCAAAAAATTAAAGAGTTCAATTTGCACCCAAAAAATGAAAAAGAAAGGTTAAATTTGCCGAAAAAAGAATTAAATTTGCAGCCAAAAAATTCGACCCATGTCAACTTGGACAATGACCAGGAACCACAACACATCCAGGACGATCTCCACACACAGTCAGCTGGTCTGAAATGTGATCTGAAATGTGATTTGAAATCAGAACTGAGTTCAGATGTGAAACCAGTTGAGCTGAAAGAAAAGGCTTTGCGACCGATCGAGCCCATGTTCGAGCCAACCTATTGCTCGGCATCTGACTACACCCGCTTCGTTTCGCTTCTCTCCAAACACTCACTGCTATCGCACTATGAGCTCTACAAGTACCTCAAAGCCAAGGTTGTCACGTCTGACCTCGAGCCTGGGGTTCTTGATGCCTTTGTCAAGCTCATCCCGAAGCGCAGTATCTGTGTGGACCACGATTTTAAGTTGACTTCATCGACCTCGCAGTCCAGTTTGTCTCAGTCACCGGGTGATGAGAAGGAGTTCATCTTTGACGTGGTACAGCAGCGTTTGGACGGGCAGTTATTGGGTAATGCTGACAAAGTGTATGATTTACGGGAATTTGTGGAGAACTTGGAGAAGGGTTTTCATGTTTAAGAATGTATAGGGTTTGGAGTCCAAGGTGATGAGGATGTGGGAATTGCATGAATATAGAGAAGTAATAAATTAGGAGAAAAAGTGTACATGTATGACCAGGTATGATAATGAGAAGTCGGATGAAAGAAGAAGCAATATCAAGGGGAAGTGCAAAAAGTGTAAAAAGGTGAGTAATCAAAAATGTCAAGAGTTGCTTGGAAGTGTTGGGAGAAACAAGGAAGTAAATGAAAATGGAAGTTTAATAGAGGAAGTAAAGGAAAAGGGAAGTTTAATAAAATAAGTAAATGTCAAGGTAAACAGGGAAGTAAATGTCAAGTTTCAAAGGAAGTAAATGTCAAGTTTCATAGGAAATAGGTCAAGTTACATGTCAAGTTTCATAGGAAATAAATGTAAATAACAAATACATGAGATGTATAGTACTGTAATCAACTAACATGAAAATCGCACGAATGTATAACAAAAACAAAGTTAATGATTATCTGTCACCAAGTTGCTTCACCCACTCACTTTGCTCGTAAGCTTCACTATTTCACTCGTGCTCACTATTTTGCATATTTTACGAAAGTGGTGTTGCTTCAATGTATTCATAGTGTAAAGCGAACTGAACGAGCGAAGCGAGTGAAGTGAGTGAGTGAGTGAACTTTCATTCTTTTGGAGTGAGTGAGTGAGTGAACTTTCATTCTTTTGGAGTGAGTGAGTGAGTGAACTTTCATTTTTTTGGAGTGAGTGAGTGAGTGAACTTTCATTATTTTGGAGATACCGAATCCTCATATACCATTTCAGTAAGTGGAGGTAGCACAGCCGTAGCACAGCCATAATTATATTCAAAATTGAAGCGACGTAAAGCAAGTTCAAAATCAAAAACAAAACCTCGATTTCTCAGTCACATAGCACGAGCCTATCAATTCCCAAGAATATCTCAACATTCTCCCTTCATAAGTCCTTGCTCTTTGACTCCTTTACTCTGATTCATTTGCAACTCTGATTTGGTCAACTGGTGTAACATTAGCGCTGATTACGGAATACAAAGGGCAGATTATGAATTTGTTTAACAACCACACTTCTTCAACCAAGACTCGGTTTTTCCTCTGTTAACGAACTTCACGAGCAAAGCGAGTGAGTGAGGAGTTCTGATTGAGCTTCATGAGAAAAACTGGTGAGTGAGGAGTTATGATTGAACTTTATGAGAAAAGTGGGTGAGTGAGTTATTCATAAAGAGGTATAAGTATGAATATTTTGAGATTAATACACCTACGTTCCGATTACTGACTGCCTGGCTGAACTTATGATACAATCGGATCCAGTATCTACTTTCTTATGGATGATTGCTTGACACGGACGTTTTGTACGAAGTAACTGAAGACTTTTTTGGCCATGCTAGCCCGTAAAAGTTTGGCTGCAAATTCACGGCTGCAAGTGAAAATACAGAGTGTAAAATTGGAACAGAAGCAAAAAAACAACCAATACACAGAAGGGTGGATAAAGAATAAGGAAGTAATTCGCTGAACAGACACATCTGAGCATTCAAAGACGAATGGTGTCAGTCATACAAAATGGGCTACATGTGTTTCATAGGATGTGTACAGAAAGTGAGTTGAATAATTACTGACCAGAGTAAAACTTCCCTACGCCATAAAGCCAAGGCTTCGCTCAAAAAAGTTTGCTGTAAGGTTGAAAATATTCTCATAGGTTGTGATATTGTCTCAAGACGCATAACTGATTTCAAAGTCGACCTTTAAAGGTTAATTGACAAATGTAGTCACCTCAACTTGAAAAGAGTAGACTAACCAATTGTTTTCAAAATCGTTCAGCCTCTTCTAAAGAAAAGCTATTAGTCTTCTGAAGAAAAGCTATTAGTCTTCTGAAGAAAAGCTATTGGAGTTGAAGAGAAACTGTATGACAAAAAAAAAACTTCACTCGCGAGTTAGTGAACATAAGTTATTGAGAGTGATTTTTTTTGTATTCTCCAGAATATATGTCTTCATCTTTAGCTTCATAACTTTTATTTCATCACCAAGTTAGTTTGGGCCCATATTCCATTTAGAGAATTTTTCACAGGTTAGAAGTCACGCTTTCTAGATGCCCACTGGGCTCTAGCGTAGAGCTGACCCAAGCGAATTATTTGCAAACTAAAGGTAAATAGCTGAGCTCTAATTTGTAGATGCAATCATCTTAACAGATGTCATGTTAACTACCCACGACTTCGTAAATATTCGTTTAATAAGGCCATGGGTGAGTGGGTTAGTGATTAAACGACGAGAGAATAAACTGAACGAACAAACGAGAAAACTTACTTTCTGATAATAACCTCCATTACTCACTGGCTTTGCAAAAGGAAAAACCTCCATTACATAGTACTCACTCTTTAAGTTAGTGAAGATGAGTGCAATTACAGTAGTCCTCACTGGCTTCATCAGCTCGTGAGTACATTACAAACAGTTTATTTGTTCAGTTATTTCACTATATAATTAAAAGTCACTCACTCACTCACTCACTCCGCTCGTGAAGTCCGTATATGATCTTGTAATCAGATCTGAGCTTGTTCAATCATATCCACACACCGTTACATCTTTGAAGTTTATCGATTATGGCATTTCCGGAATCCAGCCGAATGAGTTAAGTAAGTGGAGAGGTAATAACCATAGTAAGTGGTATCATAGTTAGCACAACGTCATACATGTGGCACCTTCTATTACACCAATTAAAAAAATTCATTCATGCACGCTCATGCAAGACGGGTGTTCTTTATGCAAAAACATGCAAGTGATGCATAAAAGTGCACCCCATCACAAAACGCACCAGCCGTAGCGATCGTACAAAGCACGAAGTGGCAACTGCCACTCCCACTTTACTTCGGGGTTGAGAGCACTCCACTGCGCCCTGTGACCACATGGGCCACCCCCCACACCCCTACTAGGTCCCCTTCCCTGGGGAGCCCTCACCATTACTCCACCTCCCAAATGACTCTTTTATGGCCATTTGCACCATTTCTACGATCTAAATAAGATAGTATATAAACATGTTGGGACTGTTGAAAATATCATCCCTACCAAAATTGCTAATCTGTTAAAATCCATTCATTTGTGAATTTGAAAGGGCACAGAAACCATTTAACAAACAACAATGAAGGATCAATCATAAACTGCAATCAAGGGCCATATCATTGCTCAACAAAGTAAGAGCCACCAAATTTTTCAACCAACACAACAGCAAACAACATTTCTCAACAAAGTAAGAGCCACCAAATTGTTCAACCAACATCAGCAAAATTCATAACATTAACCACCCAGTAACCATATACATCACCAGGATATGTGATTGCGATTAGCCTTTCAATTCACAACTAGCTATGTTTTGTGTTTGTGCCAATACCAAATAATGGCTGCAACAAGAGTCCAATTTTTCAGCACCAATATCGATCATTCACAGTATGGGTGATCATTGTAAAATAATGTCTAACTGTGATTTTATGACACTCTTTGATAGCATTGTATGGTTCAGATTCTTATATTAGGAAGTGTGTAATTATAAAAAATAGCGGACAATTGGACTCTTTATATATACAAATTAGCCGCTGAACAAGAAGAGGGGAGTTTTAATATACAGTATTATATTGAATTTGCCGCCATCACTTAATGTTTTTTCTCACAGGAGGACCTAGTAGCAAAAAATTCATACGGGGACAATTATTACTAACTATGTTTATTACTCATTTCAATCCAACTTATTCGCTCATTCATTCACTCATCTCTGGAATATTTTCGTTCACTCGGTCAGTTCGCTCAGTAATTCAATCATTTCAAGCCATGTTTGTTCACTCATTCGTTTAATCACCCCTATACAATGTTTACTGAATACCATTTCTAGTATTTGCTTAGTTATCTCTACACAATGTTCACTCAATCAGTTTGCCCATTTGCTTAGTTATCTCTACTATTTCTAGCGAGAGTGTGACAAAAGTAGTCGAACTGCTCTGGTTCAATCGATAGTATAAGTAGCTTCAGCCAAGATGCCCACTTAATACAATCTGTTATATAATGAGTATATATGTATTCCTATGTATTCACTATATGTCCTAGTGAACGGTGATCTCTTACTCACTTCACTCGCTTTGCTCGTTTAGAAGTGAAGGGAAAATACCGAATATTGTGGCCGATAGTTACCCCTATGGCTTTTTAATTTAAACCTTGTTGAGTGAACTGTGACGTGATTAAGTGTCATTGTAAGGCATTCAAATCTGTAATGCTGTGGCACCTCACATCATCCATAACTAATATTCTCGCCAAGAGGTAAATCTCTAGCTAATGTTCTCGTATGGAGTATACCCAAATATTCTGTTGAGCACTAAGGAGATTCTCCAATTTTGATCAGTACCTAGCTTTTATACACCTGTATATTTCTTGAATGGTCCAGTCATAAGTACAGGCTGTGATTGTAAGGTATGTGGTACTGCATATCACACTATCGATGAAACGAGGGTTAGAATGCCTGCCGCCTCAAACCCGAGACACCGAGAAGAGTATATAAGTAGTTACATCCGCCCCTTAAGTATACAAGCAAGTTAGAAGCTTTATTCCCACCAAAGGGTGGATTACCTGACAGTGATTCTTATATATACTTTGCGCTTTCGATCTTAATTAACAAATAGTACTGAGCTCATTGCCGAGCAAAGCGAGGAGCAAATATTACTGAGCTCACTGCCGAGCATAGCGAGGAAGTGGGTGAACAAACATAATGAACAGATATCACTGAGCTCACTGCCGAGCATAGCGACGAAGTGAGTGAAAATAATTAATGAAAAATATTACTCTTCCTTGCTACGCTCGGAAGTGAGTGTTCTTATTTGCGTTCTAAGTTCACTTTTCACTTCGAAACAAAATGAAAACATTTGGTAACCCTATACCAGAGAAAACATCTTACTCTATAATAAATTGACTATATCAAGTCTTGAATAGGAAAAGCATTGCGTTGGGTTAACAAACTACTTACCAAGGAAATGGTCGATTTACCTTGACAATCATCCTTTTGAAGAATCAGACTGGCTCCTTTCAACCACATGTATTGGTCCTAAACTATGACTTTGTGTGATAAAGTGTGTTGATTTTTAGAAAAGGAACATTTTTGAAATGGCTGCGAAAAGCACAAAGACTTATTTTAAGCGCGAGTTTTTTTGAGAAACTTGTTTCAAAGGTACCCGGAAAGATGTAGATGTTACTGCAAAACATCAGAAACTATCCTGGTCAAAAGGACTTGTTCGTGTATATAAAATTCAGACAGGTATAGGACCATTTTCGTTTGGGTATTGAAGTATTCAATAGTGAAAATATACCGAGGATGACCGCAGAAGTTATCGGGGATGAACAAAGATGAGAACTCGGATCGATAGAAGAACTTCTTCGGGATGGAAAGAAAACTAGAAATATTAGAAACTAGAAGTTTTGAGTGTTGGAATCAAAATACCAAGATGTGCTTTCTCTTCACACATACTTGGGTTCTCTCGAGAAATCACTTCGTTTATGTTAAAGCTTTGGAGAGAGGGTGTACATGATGAAAATTCTAAGTTTTGGTTTACATTTTCCAACAGTTATTGCCGATCTGTTCAGACACTCTCAAGTTCATCAATTTTTCAGTCAATGAGTACTAAATGAATTACTAACTATGGCTGGAATACTAACTATGGCTGGAATACTAACTATGGCTGGAATACTAACTATGGCTGGAATACTAACTATTGCTAACCACTTACTCACTATATTAACTAACTCACTAACATGCCATCACCAACTCACTCACTGGGTTCACATTTAGTCCGTTCAAAAATATATCCTGTAATTACTCACTCGCTTGTCAGTTCGTTCCCAATTGAGTAACCAAAACACGATATGCTATCCATTCCCTCAAAACATGCCTGGGTGTTTTAAACTGTTTATTCTCACTGGCTTTTCTATCACTATTCTTACCTACTGGACCTTAGACTTCTGGATCAGGCCAACATTTCAACATGAAATCTTTAGTGTTCTAGTGAATAATAGATGCAATTTTTGTGTTAAACTTTAACGTCTTCTTGGATAGTACTGTTGAATATGGATAATCGGGATACCCTGGGAAGGCTCTACAATAATGCCATCATGAGCGAAGAGAGTGAAGTGAGTGAGTGAATATATATTACCAGATTATAACTGAAAAAACGAGTGAAGGTATCAATATAGTTCTTTAAATCACTCACTTCAATATACATTAACTCGAATAAACTCAGTCACTCACTCACTCAGTCACTCACTCACTTCATAAAAAATGTATATCACTCAGTCATTCACTTCACACAATATGTGTGTCACTCACACACTCACTTCACTCGCTTCGCTCGTGAAGTTCGTTCGCTCGCTCGTATTACTTACAGTACTTTCACTTGTTTGCTCAAATTATGCAAACTTGCCTTCACCCAAAAAATTAGCCATTGCAAAGCTAGCGAGTGAGCAAATTGAAGACCCACCGGGTTGAACTCAACAACGACGGAGTTTTCCTTAAGTCAGCTATATACAGCAAACTAGCACACAGGTTTGCTAGAAAAGTTTTCAGTCGTTTTGCAACAAAAGTTTGCAATAGTTTGCAACAAAATTTTGCACAATTTTCTGCAAGTTTGCAAGTTTCCAACAAATACCAATAAGTTAAGTACTGTTGATTTAAATTGACTGCTTTCATAACTTGGTTTGATTAGACAATTGAACAAAGACTTCTCAATTGTGGGGTCGACTTCAGTGACTGATTTTATCGCTATTAAAAGTACCGATGTCAACACTTAAGTTGAGCTGTTCGGGTAAGATGGGTAGAATAGGTTGATGAGTTTATTGCCAAGTAAGGGGAGTTACTCACTGACACACACCCACTCATTCAGTCGCTTAGTCGCTTCATTACTCACTCACTCAGTCGCTTCTTTACTCACTCACTCAGTCGCTTCTTTATTCACTCACTCAGTCGCCTCTTTACTCACTCACTCACTCACTTCACTCGCTTCGCTCGCTCAGTTCGTTCGCTCGTTTGCTCAGTTCGCCCCCTTAAAAAAAGGATGCTCCATAGCTTCCCTCGCAGTAGGACGCAACTGATGGTCATACTGCAACAAACTGTCTATCAAATCAATGACCTCCTTAGTAGCCAAGTGCTGATTGTCCCTATTAATGAAACTCTCCCAAGGCTTTCTCTTCTGCTCAACAAGAATATCATCATAGTCCAGACTCAACTTGATCTTGTACTTGTTCACATACGCATACAAATCGGCAGTTCCCAACACCTTGGAAATTTGAACCAACTGATCATTGTTCAGGTCACCCCTAAACAAAGGCTCCTTCTTGAAAATGATAGCACCCAACATACAGCCAACAGACCACAAGTCCAAACTGTAGTCGTACTGCTGGAGGTTAACCAAAAGCTCAGGACCCTTGTGGTAGCGACTTGCCACACGGACATTATAGTCCATTCCCTTGTGGTAAAACTCGGCCAAGCCCCAGTCAATCAAACGCAACTTCTTTTGCAAAGGGTCAATCATGATGTTTTGTGGCTTGACATCACGATGTATGATGCCCATGGAGTGCGAGTAGTCCAAGGCCACCAACAATTGGGTGAAGTAGTAGCGGATGTCGTCAAGAGTGAATTTTGGGTACAAGATACGGAAGTCGATATTGTTGACTTTTTCGAAAATCAAGGCTGGGATCTTGCTTTGGGGGTCATGAACAATGTCGAGAAGTTCGACGATATTTGGTCCACCGGTGAGGTTCTGGAGGATCTTGAGCTCACGGTAGATTTTTTTGAGTTTGACGGGCTTGAGGACCTTGATGATGCATTGCTGGTCGTTGAGGATGTTGACTCCTTGGAAGACTTCCGAGTACTTCCCGCGGCCGATTTTGGAGATGATTTCGTAGTTTTTAATGGAGCCCCACTCGATGGTGTGGTTCTCGTAGTCCCAGTATTCTTTGGGCTTCTTTTCGTTGGCGTCGGCGTAGACTCGTGCGGTTGAGTAGACACGGGATGAGATCATGAGGAATGAGAAAAGAAAATGAGCGAGCGAATAAACTTCACGAACGAACTTCACGAGCGAAGCGAGTGAAGTGAGAGAGTGATTGATATACATATTGTATGAAGTGGGTGAGTTACTGAGTGAGTTAGTGAGTTAGTGGGTGAGTGAGTTAGTGAATGAGTTAGTGAGTCATCATGTGTGATAGAAAAGGAACTGATGAACCTTGATAAACATTAGATATACAAATATTGATAAAGATTGAGTACCATGGTAGTGGAGATAAAGAGAGATGGGATGGAAGATAGGATAGATAGTGTAATGATTCGATGATGTCTTTTGAACCTGAGAGTGGGAGAAGATATAGTGAGAGAAGATATAGTGAGAGAAGGAATAGTTAGAGAAGATATAATGAGAGAAGATTTAGTGAGAGAAGATATAGTGAGAGAAGATAGTAAGTGAAGAGTGAAGTGAGTGAGTAAGTTAGTGGGTGACAATTCCACAACGGCTCTGATCTCGACGGTGGCACCACTTGATCCTTCGATCCAGAAAGAAGAGCTTTGTGTTGTTGTCAGTGACGCTCGTTCGTTCAGACTCTCCAAATCATGTCTGTTCTCTCACTTCATGAGCGAAGCGAATGAAGTTCGAGATAAACATAAACAATTAATAGATCAACATAAGCGTTTCCTTGTGGCAAAAATTGCAAGGTATGCCCGATCCAACCGAGCTTTTTTCAGAGTCCCTTTTCACTGATAGTTGAGAAAAAGAGTACCAATGATTTGATTGTATTATGCCAAATGTTTTCGTCAGTTACCTTTGTAATAATCTAAGTTCACTCATTCGTTTGTTGTGAAATGGTAGATTGATGGAGAGTGATAGATATATGATACTTTTAAGGTGTGATTAAGGAACATATTGATACGCTCATGGCACTGATGAGGCATGTTGATCAGAGAATAAGATATATTGATTAAGGTAAGAGAATAAGAAATATTGATGAAGGTAAGAGAATAAGATACATTGATGAAGGTAAGAGAATATAGTTAAGATGCGGTAATATAGTGGAGAGAAAAGAGGAATACATTAGAAATTCAAGGTAAAAATGAAGATATACTTTAGATCTAGATTAATGGTGGAAGGGATTATGAAATCGACAAGATACTACTTCTGTAAGCAAGGGAATTTAGATATTTGCAAAGATACTTTAGTCTGTGAGCGATACTATTCTCTTACAACCTTTGCGAGATTGTTTCAGAACTATAAAACTTGTATTTCTTTCTAGACATCTTGTATATCTTTCTGGACATCTTGTATATCTTTATATACATCTTGTATATCTTTCTATGCATCTTGTATATCTTTCTATACATCTTGTATATCTTTCTATACATCTTGTATATCTTTCTATACATCTTGTATATCTTTCTATACATCTTGTATATCTTTCTATACATCTTGTAAACCTTTCTGGACATCTTGTATACCTGTAGAAGACGACCGATACAGGAACATTGATTAAAACGAAATACATCTTTATTAAAGAATTATTTTACCTTAGTTTTGGAGGGCTTTGCGGTGACACTTGTTACAATGGACCTTGTTAACAATTGGAACATGTACATGTTTGAGCTGATTTTACTGTCCCCAAACCTCTATCTTATTCCCTTTACTCTATAATTTTCCCCTTCAACTTTTCTTTTTTTTGCAGCCACCAAAATCTGCTTTAAAGTCGCCAACCCGTTTTATTCATGGTCCGAACTTACTTTCTGTAATTCCTCCGAATCTAACCTCGGCACATTAACCTCCGATTCCAACATCTATGTAATTCCCTACCTCACATCACTCTACTCTTTTCTTCTCACTTTTCTTTATAGCACCGACAATGTTACTCGCTTACTCAATGTTCATACTCTTGATATTTTATCACTCACCCAAAAAGCTCTTTCAAGCTCTTTCATTCTGTTTACTCGTTAAGGTCTATGTAATCACTCACTAACTTTGCAAGTTCAGTTTGTTTGCTCGTCAGAAAGCGTTTTCTATAATGCAAATTTACTCAGTCACTCCCTCAACGTTCATTCGCGAACTTCAAGAGTGAAACGAGTGAAACCAGTGAAGTCAGTGAGTGAATATCCATCAAAGAGAGTCATCCATCAAAGAGAGTCGTCCAGAAAACGTCTTCTATAATGCAAATTTACTCACACTTACTTCACTCGCTTTACTCGTTTCGTTCTTTCTGTCAGATAATGACCTTATGGTAACTTGATTTATTTAACAACTTCATTTACTTAACTTAATTCATTTAGCATCATTTACTTCGTAACTTAATTTACTTGGGAACTCAATTTACTTGGGAAATCAATTTACTTGGTAATTTCAATTACTTGGATAACTTCATTCATTCATTCAGCTCAGGTAATTATCTATAACTCACTCACTTACTCAGCTCATTAAATATTTGTATCACTCACTAACTTACTCAGCTCATTGCATATTTGTATCACTCACTCACTTCACTCGCTTCACTCGTGAAGTTCGTTCGCTCGTGAAGTTCCTCGCTAAAAATTAAAATCCATCAAATCATAAATTATATCCCCAGATCATAAACACCATCACAAAGACACCCTACCCGCTCAAAGACACCCTACCCCCACAAAGACACCCTACCCGCTCAAAGACACCCTACCCGCTCAAAGAAACCCTCCCCCAAAACTACAAAGAACCCCCCAACATCTCCAAAATTCTCATTCATCTCCAATATGACCTCAGTGACTCTCACAGACGGCCCAACTACCCTCAATGTGCAAATCTGCGGCAACTCAACCCCACTCCCCCCACAATACCAGCGCGTTCCCCAATCTGTGGACCCCCGCCAAATCCCCATGTACCTCGTGCAATCGCCCCCACTTGCCGTATTCACCGAGCTGAGCACGACCGAGCGCTATTTTGGGGAGCGCTTGGATAACGGGAAACACCTCCTCTTTATGTGCGGCGATAAGTTCTTGGTATTCTACTATGCGGACACCGTGCGGGTTATTTTGGTGGACTTTGCAGAGGTGGCATCCCTTCTACAGGCAGCGCAGGGCACACAAGAAGCATTTAGTGCTGTAGTATGTACGCTGACAAAGCAGTCAAATGTTTCGATATTCGACAAAGTTCTTAGTGACAAGCGAAAACCGCGCGAGGTGCAGAAGGCGCAGGCGAGTGCTCCAGATGCGGGGCAGGTCCTCAACAAGTTGATTCTATCGGGATTGCGAATTAGGGGGATGTCGATGGATAAGGTGGAGACAAGAGAAGTTTTCCAAATGACGCAGAAGAGTGCGCAGTTTGCATTGCGCAAGTTCAAGGGGAAGGGAGGAAATGTGCAGGATATAGTGGAGAGGTTATTGGAGGTGTATGTTGATTGAACGAGCGAACGAACGAACTTCACGAGCGAACGAACGAACTTCACGAGCGAAGCGAGTGAAGTGAGTGAGTGAGTGAGTGAGATAACGAGTGAGTGAGATAACGAGTGAGTGAGATAACGAGTGAGTGAGATAACGAGTGAGTGAGATAACGAGTGAGTGAGAATACGAGTGAGTGAGTGAGTGAGTGAGATAACGAGTGAGTGAGAATACGAGTGAGTGAGTGAGTGAGTGAGATAACGAGTGAGTGAGAATACGAGTGAGTGAGATAACCAGTGAGTGAGAATACGAGTGACTGACTGAGTGAAAATCATATTGGTGAGTCTCTTATTGGTGAGTGAGGAAGTGGTGTTTACCAAACAAACATACTAACTTTGTGTGAATTAGTGAGTTTAATGAGGAAAAGTGATTATTACCTTCACTCGCAAAAATGATACTGTTAGGAATAAGGAATTATATAGACAAAAATGCGGTATCTAAAGAGACTGACATGACTGAACATGACTGAACATGGAGATTAAACATGTAGAATGTATATAGAGAAAATGTAGATATATATATATAGAGAAAATGTAGATATTTATAAAGACTGAATATATAGACTAATATTAAAGCTACTATTTGTATTGGTATTGTATGATACTGCATATAAACATATCGGGACTCAACCGAGCCTGCTAATCCAAGCATTAGGTACAGAGAGGGCATATAAGTGGGTAGAATCGACTTATTAACAGATACAAGTGTTTTTTCAAAGTAGATCACCTTATAAAGTAAAGACTAATGAGTGACATGATAACTGAACGGATTACTCTAACCACAATCTACAAGAAACAGTTAACAATTTAATCTATATCAACTTCCAGGTCAAACTTATTAACTTTTAATTGAAACTTATCCGCTTTTATTCAAACTTGAAATCAACTTTTAATTCACTTTATAATAAGCTTCTATCCATTTTAAAATCAACTTCTGAAAATGTAAGTTCGCTCACTCGTTCAGTTGTCTTCATATAATGTAAGTTCACTCGATAATCGCGAACAAGAGATGAATATACTCACGGGACATTATGTAATTCCGTTTATATCCAGACAACTTATTTAAGGTACTCTGCTCCCCAATTAGCTAACTGAGTGGAGAGTAACTATATGCAGTCACTATTATGGCTGCAAAAATCTTCAGCACTCGAAGGACAAAGTTGGATATAAACTGGGGCATTAATAGGGACTGGACCAGTTATAAGTGGGTCAAGGATAGTGTAATACGTGTTCAGCCGAATGTTTGGAGTTGGGAAATGTACATGAGAGTGTAATTGTAAGGTACTGGAGGTACTAATACTGCATACAAAAATACTATACTATAGGAGTAACACTAAAAGCCTGTACTAGAACTCTCCTAAGTTTTTATGGACCTGGAAAATATGGCTCGCGTGGGATGAGACGAACTTCACGAGCGAAGCGAATGATAATCACAGGTGACTATCAAAGGTAATTACCATGATATTTATGATCATAGAAAGTGTTATAATAGGTGATATCATAGGTAGTATCATCATAGAAAGTGACAGAAAGCGATGCCAGGCCATCGTCACAGAGTTTATATATTCGGGTATAAATATTCCCTAGATATCGTATCTTCATAAAAAAACATAAGCTATTCTTTGACCTAAATGGTGGAATCCTTGACAGTCCTATATATAATTAACCCAAAAGATACTTTTGTAATACTACGTAAGATAGGGAACACGGTGTACAATATAACTCTCGAATTAGTAATGATTGTGAGATAATCAGGCTGCTCATACTGTTGAATACTCAACCGGAGCTTTTTCCTACTGTATTAGTTTAGTAAGTATTACTGGGAAATGATTATACAGAAATTACATCCGCTGAAGACTTCATGTAGGATAGGTACTTTATCATAATTCAAATTATAGCGAAATTCGCTGAAGACTTCATGTAGGATTGGTACTTTATTATAATTCATAGCGAGACACATTGGTTATTGAGTGTTGTTACTTTGTTCTAATTGAAACTCATTAAAGAAGTCAGTCAGAATCGGTATTTTATCCTAATCAAATCTTGTCAATGAGGATCGGTACTTTACTATAGGTAAACGATATCGAGACTATATCAAGACTAGACTGAGACTCGCTACAAAACCAATCTACTCGGCTGTTCACCCCTTCTCTCGCTTCACACGCCCCACCTTATGTTTCAAAGGCCGTCAGAGATGTCATTTATCGAAAACGATAAAATCACTTAGTTAACTGATATTGTATGGTTTTACATATAACGCTATTTAAATTAAAGTGACAGAAAGTAACATGGATTTCCCCGTTACTTCAAGATCCAGTCATAAGGACTCGATTCTTAACACTGTAGGAACGCTGTAGGAGTATTTACTAAACAATCAAGCAGCTTATAAGCTTTTCACTTAGGGACGTCTATAGTGTTAATTCACTCACTCACTAACTCACTAACTCACTAACTCACTAACTCACTATCTCACTAACTCACTAACTCACTCACTCACCCACTCACCCACTCACCCACTCACCCACTCACCCACTCACTTACTAACTCACTAACTCACTAACTCACTAACTCACTAACTCATTCACTCACTAAATCACTCGCTCACTTCACTCGCTTCGCTCATGAAGTTCGTTCGCTGAATCTACGGCAATCCTGATTACATAATTCCTTACATATACATAAATGATTGCAAAAGTGCTTAGACATACCTGATGAAACGATATAGTAATTTCAGAACAAGCAAGCTACCTGACTTGGATTAATATCGTAACGTTGATACATCTAGGTAAAATTACTCCTAGGATTGTCTTCGTTCTGTCAGGTTGTCCATAAAATGTGTATTTCAAAGCAAAGCCAATGAAGTGAGTGAGTGAGTTAGTGATCTAAGGTAATCTTGGCCAAGAGAGTTTGTTCGGATGCTTGGGAAATATGTAAAATTCCCTCATGTTATGACGATCGAGTTGAATCACTATATCTGAGTGACAAAAGAAAACATTGATGTGATAGCTAGGTGGCTGCATAATACCACCTATAGTCTTTTCAACCGCTTCAAACATGGCAATAGCGTGTGACTATCAATCGAGTGGGAATTATCAGGTTTCTCCACTCTGGTTAACGAAAGCCTCGTAACTTCTCAAAGGGTAACTAGGTAATATTTACACCTGTAGCTCCAGGCTTCTGCCTTTAACCCAAGAGGGACAGATTCCGGGAGAGTCCCATGAATCTGAGCCTAAGGTGTCCGTGATTCTGTCTAAATTAAAATGGGACTGTGTAGTCCTAGTTTATAGTAATATTGTATGCAGTCCCATTATATAACAGTCATATATGCGGTATTAATATCAATACTTTACAGTTATTACGAGAAACAGTAGGAAAGAACACTATATGAGATACGAGAAAATGTGAAGATTAATGCTCACGACATTCGAAGGGATATAAACTTTACCAGTGAACTTTAAGTGACTGTATCAAGTTCAATGAAGCAGTGATGAGAAGAGCAACGTGAAGAGCACGTGACATACATCACGAGAATATGTCACTGGAGTGAAGGACATGTTAGCACTTCATATGCTTGGGTATCTCTTTCGATGATGTAAGTTGACTCATTCATTCACTCACTACTCACTAAATCACTATTCACTATTCACTAAGTCACTATTCACTAAGTCACTATTCACTAAGTCACTATTCACTAAATCACTAAATCACTCACTAAATCAGCACTCACTAAATCAGTACTCACTAAATCAGTACTCACTAAATCATTCTCACTAAATCACAAATTCACTAAATCACAAATTCACTCACTCACTCACTCGCTCACTCACATCACTCGCTTTGCTCGTGAAGTACGTTCGCTCGTTCAGTTATCTGTATATAATGTTTATTCACTCACTTGCTTTGCTCGTGGAGTTCGTTCGCTCGTTCAGTTATCTGTATACAATGTTTATTCACTCACTCGCTTACTTCACTCGCTTCACTCGTGAAGTTCGTTCGCTCGTAAAGTTCGTTCGCTCGTGAAGCTCCTCGTCCTATTTACAAATCACCCAAACTATAAACCCTATTCTCCCCATACTCCCCATGCCTTACCCCACTAGCTCCCTCACTCTGCCTCTCCAAAGAACTCTTCTTCTTCAGAGAAGTATAGGTCTTCTTCGAATCACGCATGTGGTCCAATAATAACCCTGTGTTTTCCAACAAATATCCCCTCTTGTCCGCATTCAGATAATACTCAATGTCTCTTCTGTGGATGGGACGAGCAGACAATGGTACATATCCCTTCTTCAACAAGAAACTGTCGGGATCAACATGCGCACGCAACGACAATTTGGTAAAATAACGTGCAGTGAATTTACGTCCTGCATTTTCAATCGTGCGAATGGCAAGCTCCGATGCCTTCAGTGCCTCGATGTCAAGAGGAACGGCATAATCATTCGAACCACGTGCCAAGATTATTGCACCGTCCTTGACCGATCCCGAAATCAAACCGCATTCCTTCATCACGCGCAATGTCAATGTCTCTCCTGCTTGTAACGGGATGCGACCCTTGTTCCACCATTCCTGAATACTTCCCAAGTTGATCTGGTTGTATTCCTTTTTGTGAGGTCTCTTAAACCCGATGATTGGGAAACGCTTGTAGTATGGCGTTTGGCCACCTTCCAACCACCAAGGAACCGAGCCTCGTGCCTTTTGACCTTTCTGGCCTCGGCCGGATGTTTTTCCGAGTCCTGATGATGCTCCTCTTCCGACACGTTTGTACGCAGTGACAGCTCCCTCGTTGGGCTTCAACGATGAGAGAGTTGAGCTGAAGCGCAAACCAACGAGTCTTTTTGGTATGGTCAACGACGAGAACATGATGAAGAAAAAAAAAAAACGATTTTACGAATGAACTTCATGAGCGAACGAGCGAACGAACTCCACGAGCGAACGAACGAACTTCACTCGCTTCGCTCGTGAAGTGAGTGATACACAAATTAAGTAAACTTGATGAGTGAAGTGAGTGAGTGGGTGAGTGATACACAAATTAAGTAAACTTAATGAGTGAAGTGAGTGAGTGAGTGATACACAAATTAAGTAAACTTAATGAGTGAAGTAGTGAGTGAGGATATGAATATTGAGTGAGGATATAAATATTGAGTGAGTGAGGATACACATATTGAGTGATCTGAGGGTACATGTTGAGATCTGAGTGAGAAAGAAGTGACTGAGTAAAGGAATGAATTCAGAGAAAAAATTGTACAACCAATATGAGTGAACAAATTCTCACCACTCTTCATTATATAACTGAAAGGTAGTAATGGAAACTTTACGAGCGGACGAACTTCATGAGCGAAGCGAGTGAAGTGATTGAGTGAGTGGGTGAGTGAGTGGGTGAGTGAGCGACTAACCGACTAACTGACTAACTGACTAACTGACTAACTGACTAACTGACTAACTGACTAACTGACTAACTGACTAACTGACTAACTGACTAACTGACTAACTGACTAACTGACTAACTGACTAACTGACTAACTGACTAACTGACTAACTGACTAACTGAACAGCCATTATATAGAGACATCTGACACCATTAAAGTGTAAAAAACAGAAAAGAACAATCATAAAGAAGTATCATGTAATAAGGCGTATTGTGGTTTTTCTTAAAGATTACCTAAGAATTGATATGAAATTTTGATTACATAAGATTTATGTGATGACGTAAGAATTATATAATCCCATTCTACTAATCTATGACATTTACATATTCACTCATTAAATACTCCTCTGAGGTAACTTCACTCATTCACTAATCATTCACTAAGTACTCCTCTTAGGTAGTTTCACTCACCCACCCACTCACTCGCTTCGCTCGTGAAGTTCAACTTGTAAACTCAAATGATTAGTACTTATTATATAAAGTAGCATTTCACTTAGTCAGTCAGTTATTCTCTTACTAACTCCATACCCTCACTCATCACTCCAATATTCAGTCACTTTATTATTCATTACTCACATCATCATTACTCACTATATTGTAAGTTCACACTTTATCAAATTATTTAGTATAATAATCACTCACTGACATCACTCGCTTCGCTCGTTCAGTTCGAACTACCAGTTTAACCAAATATAACGCATTATTACGACCATATCAGAATTATCCTTTGAAAGCACTATAGCTATCATAATTCCAAGAATATCGAGAGGTACTACCATATCTTCGTAAGAATACATTGTACCTCGTTGTGTACGATCATATTCTTCGTAAGCATACATTATACCTCGTTATGTACTACCAAACCCTTCGTAAACATACGAAGCGAGTGAATGAGTGAGTATATAGATGTGTTGAAATACGAGGAATATGTGGATCACATAATCCTTACGTAACCACTACCACCATCGTGAGGCGTTATTTGGACCGTACGACTATTGGTATTGTGAAATGTACAATGACGAAATATTGGTGGACGATAACGGGAATGCCAAGGAATATGGGAGACGAGACGGATATAACACGGGGACATAACGAGAGCGGAACTCGGTCCGCGGAAATTATCCGGAACTCAATCTCCGGTATTTTCTAGCATCCTGGGACTTATATATAGAGGGCATACGCCCACTAGTTTAGAGACCAATCGGAAAATCCAGAACACTAGAAGACAAAGTTACCGAGTACGTCTTCACAATATCCATGCAATCTACTTGTAAGATCAGTATACTGTTTGACAAGCTATATAGCTACCGATTTGAGCATTTGACTAAATTAGTCTGGAATTTACCAAATTCTAAGAAGATGAGTGGGTATATAGATGAGTGAGTATATAGATGAGTGAGTATATAGAGGAGTGAGTATTTAGAAGAATGGGTATGTATATGATTATATAAATGAGTCCGTATATAGATGAGTGGGTATATAGATGAGTGGGTATATATGTATATGCTGTGTTTATCACAGAGCTCAATGTCATATCTATATTTGTGTCTGTGATCGTGATACTTCAGCTCAGGTGAGGCTTATTGTCTACATATAGGTCCCTCGTCCATTTCATCCTTAGATCCAGTTGATTTGAATCATTCCATCTACCAACCTTCTTCTGAGGTGAGGATATGACTGGGTAACTCAGGGTTCCTTCCTATTGTATAGTCCTTTGTGGAGTAGTCTTGTATGCAGTCCAATAACCCCCTAACCTTACACAGTATACTTCCCATACTATTAATATCAGGTGGAAAGCTGCCACAGTATGATCTTTGTACGAAATACATATAAATCATTTTAGTCAATCTTTTACAATTCTGATTCTGTTTACTTTTAATCCCCTGATCATCACAATTGAGTCATTACTAGTGTACTCTTTAATGGGTGGATACAAGGAAACTAGATTTACCTCCACAGTTTAGCCGAATATTTCAGACTGAGAGCAAGTGAGTATCTGCTAAGAGACAACAGAAGAAGCACATTGAGTGAGATAATGTGTTGTTGTATCAGTAACTGAATAAACTTGGAGTAAGTAATGAATAAAAACATCATTAATAAAAAGTTTGAACTTAACGAGCAAGTAAGTGAGTAAGTAAACAATGATAAAATAAACTGCCATAAGCAAAGAGCTGTAGAGATATACATTCATTGTACACACAAAGTATCATCAGGCCATTTCAGACTATTACTATATATTATAAACTGTTGAGAACTGATATTAGTATATACTGCATATAGTAATAATACGGCTATATTAACACAGTTCACTAAGTGATCATCCTCAGGAACACATACGGAATAGATTCGTTTCAGGCAATAGCAAGCAGAATGTGTATCTGTTAGGTTACCCGGTATACCGGTTTACATACCTCATAACTCAAATAAATATGTTTCAAATGTCTAACTAAATAAGCATATAGACTCTTCTTAAGAAGTAGAATCTTCAATTCAACGGTTGTCAAAATTTCTTTATATGACCTCGATATATAATGTTCATATATTGTGTCAAGGCTTCCACCCTTTAGGTCAGAGAATAGCTTGTGTGTTACTCCTTTATTTAGCTAGGATATTTCAGTCATATTTATAGTAGGACATCTAGTCCAAAGCACGCGGCGTTTTCTACGGGCCGAACCAAGTCGTGCACTGGCTGCGATGGCCTTAAGTATGACCTCTTAAACTAGAGTAGTCTTATATGCAGACCTAGTACTTCCAGTACCTTACATATTGTACCATGGTATCAAAAGGGTCACTAACCTTTATCAAAACTGCTAAACTTCTCCAATATATTTGAATAAAGCAATCGTAAATACACTAAACACATTGATTGGCTGACTATATGAATCAAGAAAAACATAGCAAACATGGAGAACAAACCACAGTCTCGACATGTCATGACCAACTGGCAAGTAAGTGAGTACATATATGTTCCTTCTAATCCAGTCATCTCTATTAAAGTTTATTCACTACTCACTTACTTCACTACTCACTCACTTCACTACTCACTCAATTCACTACTCACTCACTTCACTACTCACTCATTTCACTACTCACTCACTTCACTACTCACTCATTTCACTACTCACTCACTTCACTACTCACTCATTTCACTACTCACTCATTTCACTACTCACTCACTTCACTACTCACTCATTTCACTACTCACTCACTTCACTCGCTTTGCTCGTGAAGTTCGTTCGGTAAGTGATTAGTACATTTACATAATCACTTACATAATCTCAATTCAACAACTTCTCTTACATAAGCTTTTCTAATCATCTTTTACCAACCATGTCGTCCTCCGAACTCAAAGAAATCTGGGAGCTTTTCGAAGACACCCCGCAAGAAATCCAAGAGCGGAGACAGAAGATCACACAGACCATCCAAAATGAGCACGGGTTGGACGAGTTTCCCACGCAGATGTCTATTATCAATGCATTTGACGATCTCCTCGGATGTTTTGCCCTCGGGGGCCAGATCCGGAACTACTACAGATACGGTCTGCACGATTCGTGTTTGAGACAACGTGAAAAATTGTGGTTTGCGGTGATAAACGGCACCTTGTATGAAAGAAAGGAAGTGCCATTATCAGAGATGAGCGACCAAGAAATCACCAAGAGATTGAAGATACAAGAGTTTTATAAGAAGCGATTATTGGAAGACAAGGCGAAGGGTAGTAGTGAGGATGTATGGGAGGTGAGAAGTGAATTGTTGGAGAGTCCATTTGGGAGAAAGGAGTGAGAGGGGTTGGAGAATGGGGATGGGTGGATAGAAAAGGGAAAGTGGGTGAATGGAAAAGGGGAAAGTAGGTGAATGAGGAATTAGATGAATGAGGAATGGGTGGAGAAATGGATGTTAGAAATGGGAGTTAGAAATGGGAGTTATATAGAGGGGTGGTAAAAATCGGAGTTAGAGAATGGTCGGAATATATGAATGATAATAGAATCAAATTGGAATACTGATTAGGATGTTCTTATAAAAAGGTTGATGTACTAGACTGAGTATATGGAAATGAATTGAAGTGACCACCTGTAATCCTAGTAACTATAAATGAAGTACGTTTTTCGACAGAATATGAATAAGTAGCGATTTATATGAGCAGTTAGTAGCAGTAGATTGGGGACATTTATCTTTTGAGTTGGGTCTATTCAGGTTCTACATTCTTTCAAGTTCAATTTGTCTATTGGTTGATGACTTATGTTGCTGACGTTACTAATTTACTATATTGTTTACATTACACGTTCGTTCTGTCAGGGTTTCCACCCTTTAGGTCAGAGAATAGCTTGTATGATACTTGTTTATTCAAAGAAGGCTAACTAAGACATATTTATACCTGAACGTTTCAGGCCTAGACCTTTGGCCCCAGTTGGGCCCAGTCCTGAAACGTCTCTAGACACGGATCCGTAGCGTCCGTGCTTCTAGGCCACATACTGCCTCAGTCTGGAGCAACTACGGACTTAGTTCTCTTGTCAACCTCACCGTATATCAGGACTACATACAGTCATAGTAGTAGAGTAGTCTTATATGCAGACCTCGTACTTCCAGTACCGTACACGTTCAGTTATTTCTACATATAATCAAATCTCACTCACTCACTCACTCACTTCACGAGCGGAATGAGTGAAGTTCGTCTTCTCCTTCTTTTATGAAATGAGACCTGGTTTGTCTTTAATGTAATATTTACTGATCGCTAACAAGGTGTATAGATGGGTTCACAATGATTGGAGTCTGATCAACAAATGGATCGAATTCACTGAATATACATAAATTGTACCTAGCCAGTTGGGCGTCCTTATTGACCTGCCTTGGCTAACGAACTTCACGAGCGGAGCGAGTGAAGTGAGTGAGTGAGTGAGTGACCTTTAATTATATGTAGAAATAAATGAACGAATGAACTCTAGTGTGTACTCAAGGAGCTATAGAGACTAGTCTATGTCAAAACATACAATGAGAAAATAGATACTAAAGTACATTGAAACAAACTAAAGTACACTGAAACAACTATTAGTACACTGAAACAAATCATAAGTACACTAAATGCTATCAACACATATAAAGTTCCCTAAACATTCAATCAAACACCTGAATATGTACCAAGTATAATCTGTGTATCTTGCGAGATCTATTACCTGAATTTATACATTTGTATGAGATATCACTCAATCAACGCGTTTCATATAATTTGGTAAAACACTTACTCTCACCTAAAGATCAGTTGGTATAAATGTTTCTGACCATCGCTAAACATCTCTGATCTTTTATCATTCGGTACAATCGCTTTAGTTCTTCATTAAGTATTTGTTGTTTTAAATCTTTTGCAGCAAAATCGTTCCCTAATTCTACACAATTTCAAGTCTTTATTAATTTATGTGTATTGCCCGAATCTCAATCGGCCGGTCTGTGATGTCAGGTGGAGGCAAACCGGTAAACGGGTTTCCATACCTCAACCCCACTCTTTTCAACCCCTCATTTGCCACTGAATCCCCTATATTTAAGTAGCCGGAATCCCCAAAAAAGCGATCGTGGAAAGGATTGAACTGACAGTTCCATTCACTAAGACAAATTAGATTCGAGTGAAAGCTTTGTACATCGTTGAAATAAAAAGGTGTTCATAGTCCTGCGCTAAATCATCCAGAGGAAAACATGGGCAGGTTTCCAAATTAAGTTATTAACGGACTTCAAATTAACAAGTTTCATGAACTGTAAAATGAACACGTTGGCGGATTAGTTCATGGTTCATTCATGTCTCTGAGCTCAATTAAATGATAACACACCCCTTGCTTTCTGGCTCGTTGTCATTTGCACCCTTTGGTTTCGCATTCAAAGCACAACGCGCAGCCTCAGAGAATGCCTCGTTGACACCCCTGTTCTTCTTGGCCGAACATTCGAGGTAGCGCAACGCGCCAACTTTCTTGGCTACAGTCAATCCCTCATCGTAAGAGATCAAACGCTTCTGGTGCAGGTATGGGTTGTGCGACTCCTCCTCTGTTTCGTCCTCGGTGTTTCTCAAGTCACACTTGAGCGCCACTAAAACCAATTTGACACCATCACAGTGATCGGTGATTTCACCCACCCACTTGGACTGGACGTTTTCAAGCGAGTCCGGCGAGTCTATCGAGAAACACAACATGATGCAGTGGGTGTCTGAGTATGAGAGAGAACGCAAGCGGTCAAACTCCTCTTGTCCTGCGGTGTCCCAGAGCGACAACTGTATGGACTGGCCATCGATAAAGATGTCGTGTACGTAGTTTTCGAAAACCGTGGGCTCGTAAACCTGTGGGAAGTAGCCACGGGTGAACACGTTAAGGAGCGACGTCTTTCCACACGCACCGTCGCCGAGAATGACGATCTTGCGCTGGATAGTTTTGGGGGCGGATCCACAAAGGGGCATGGTTTACACGGTTTGGAATACGAGTGGTAAAAAAAGTGTCGCGGTGTGTGCTTATGTAATGGTGGGGATAAGAGACGACAACTCGTGTTTGCATTGCCTAATCCAAAATAATCGAATCACTAATTTATCACCAAGTGCAATTATCACTAGTACAATTACATTACTAGTGCAATTGTTTAGTGCAACTAGTAATGTACAGCAAAGCCGGTACTACTAGTATTATAAGCATGCCAGTACTACTAGTATTATAAGCAGTGCAAAATGCCAGTACTGGTGTCATCATGAACCTACGCTTGTCCTTCACCGCGTCAAGGTTTACTCGCTTGTGTAACTAAAATATACCCTAAATGGTTTGCGCTACTAGTTACACCAGCTTGTTGATGTTTCTGTCAGATAGCCACGGATCACATTCCTGTTGAATGTTCGATCGTTCTTCTCTCCTGAAATGCTACTTCTCGTCAGAAGCTTTAATTGCCGTATTCATCAACTAAATAAACTACCTGCTTCATCACAAAAGTTTATTCGCTCTATCAAAAGTTTAATCACTCGCGTCATCACCCTAATATTAGGATGCTTGATGTTTGGCCTTGTTCAACTGAACGAGCGAAGCGAGTTCAGTGAGTGAGTGAAATGAGTAAGCAAAGTGAGTAAGTGAAATGAGTAAGCAAAGTAAGTGAGTGAAATGAGTAAGCGAAGTGAGTGATAAAACGAAGTGAGTGATAAAACGAAGTGAGTGAGTGAAATCGAGTTGTGTACAAGCTCAAGTCGATTACTTGAAATCCAGTGTGGTTTGTTTTAAATGTTCCTAAACATGCTCACCATAGAGTGTAATTTTTACTATGTTATGTTTTGAAAACACCCATTGTTTAAAAATCATTTACTCGGTATCTCGGGTGTTCAGTGTATTCACGCGGGATGACTGTAATGTGGTTTTGCAAGATATTCCTCTACTAATCATAAGTGTTTTTTGCTATCTCAACTAGTGTTCTGTATTTCAACGTATACTATGCCTATTACTACTCTTACACTTTCAATTACAACACTTTAATTATATTCTCTCAATTATGACACTGCAAGTTATACTAAAACTACGACACTTCAATGTTTATCTCATTTTCATAGACTCAAATCTTAAAGGACCGGGAAGTCCAATCAGTACAAAACTCGGTCAGTCTACGCGTCATTAGTGGTATTAACGGATAGGCTTTGAACTTCGCTCTCTAAGCGCAGGTGACCAAAACACGTACAAAAATTGATTTGGCTTATCCAAGACCTATTCAAAATTGATTTGGCTTATACAAAACCTATTCGAGTGGAATATTTAGCAAAAGGACAAAAAGCTTCAGGGAAGTGTAGAAACTGACCCAATTTGAAGGTTAAAGGTGTTGAGCATTGATTGCAAAAGGTTGACGTGATATTTAGCAGCCAAAAGTATTACGTAATACACCATGGTTAAAGGTCAAAGTTTTGTAACGGCATGGAAAAAGACTTTGAGTAGACTAAGTGTGATGAAACGTTTGATTTGCTAACACTAGATGTGGGTGTCGGAAATTCACTTGTAACTGTATTGATATGTGTCAAATATCTAAATTTGTATCTCACGAATTTAGCAATGATAATGATGTACAAGGCCTGAGAGAGTTCCGCACGAAATAAGCGAACTTCAAAAGCGAAGCGAGTGAAGTGAGTGAATGAGTGAACTTACATTATTACAGAGGTAACTGAAGAAAACTGGATGATATATTGGTTATGATGTGTGGGTCAATGACCTCGAAGTTGGAAAAAAAAGTATACACGGTGAATTGAAAAGTGGCTGCAAAATTGCAAAAATATACACATATTTATGGATAATGTGAGCATATTCATAGCGTCGGAACAGTATTATATACATCTTTATCAACATGTTTTTTTGAAAACTATATGTTGTTTGCCTATTGTATAAGGGTATACTGGTACAATAACTGAAGGGACTTTTAAATGTTAAACAGAAAGAAAAGCCTGTTGACAAGTAAATGCTTAACAGGATGTGAAAAAGTGAACTATACCGCTTGTTACGTAACACTGCTGGAACAGGTCTAATTGCTAGTTCAGTAGGCATCTCCTAAATAAACAGCTAAGAAGCGATTCACCAAAGTGGGAAAACACCTATTCAACACACGAACTTCCTAGCGTAGCGAGTGAAGTGAGTGAGTGAGTGAGCAAACATGGATTAAGAGATAACTGAGCGAATGAACAAACTTCATGAGCGACACCTACTCACCTCATCTCTACTCACTCACTTCATTCGCTTCGCTCATGAAGTTTTTCGGCATGTAAAAAATTGAATCCTTGCTTGATGGAAAAGTAATCTTTCGAGGTCCCTTCTGTATTGCCATATGTAATTCAGTCGGATATTTTTGATATTAAATACATCTATAGACAGCTTTGCTAATCAGGCATTTTCAGTGACTTCCCGATTAAAAATGCTTAGCACTGTTTACTTTCCACGTTCTAAGATCTGATTATGGGAGTGATACAAGCTGTTTACATGTATCCCATTTGAGAGTGTCTACAACAAACATTATATACACCTTGTAACCCTTTTAAGAGGGCTGAATAATCACTAGTTAAAAGAGGGCTGAATAATCACTAGTTAAAAGAGGGCTGAATAATCATTAGTTAAAAGATGGCTGAGTTAAAAAATGGCTGAATTAAAGATGGCTGAATTAAAATGATGAACTCACCCGCTCACTCACTCATTCACTCACTCGCTTCGCTCGTGAGTTAAAGAGGGCTGAGTTATAATTACAGACTTTAGAATAAGGCCAATGTTCATTCCTCTCGAAATATATCCAAATTAGACCAATTGTTAAAATCCACACATCTACTAAACATGTTATATCGCTTCAATCCCACTTCAATTATGTCATTACACCAGCCATAATACACCTTTTTCAAGATTCCAGCTGTAGACAGCTTAACAGTCCTTGCAAAAAAAGTGCTTGCTTTAACATGATTCTTCACAAAAATTCCGTTCCCAAGAGAACATTACAAACTCCTCTCTTCCGCCACATCTACACATTCTCTCTTTCAATAGTAGTTGAAATCTCTATAAAGTGAATTAGGCTATTCTTTCGCCCGAGCCAGTTTGCCGGCTAACATTTGGCAAGGCTGACGTGGAAGAAGTTTACAAGGTGCTACCAGCTATTCACTCTAATTATCACAGTGTGGTTGGTGGAGTTGGTAAATTGTTTGCGACTCAGGCAGTAGTTGGATGAGCACAATTCTGTGAGTAGCCTGGGACGACTGTCACGTCCAGAGCTGAAAACTCGCCAAGTTGAGAACAGAAAAAGACTTGGCAATCTGTGAATATTGATATTCACTTCCTTAGGATGTGTTGTTGCAGAATGAAGCTCATTCATTGGTTTCGAAAAAGAGTGAAGCTAGTATATACTGATTCTCCACTTTATTATTTTAATGCCTTGATATAACTACGAACTGAATGAGCGAAGCGGGTGAAGTGGGTGAGTGATTGAGTGAGTAAGTGAGTGAGTGAGTGAACTTAGTGAGTGAGTGAACTCAGTGAGTGAGTGTGAATGTTCGACACCATATCATTTGTGAATTATTGACATCAATGAAGTTGATCCTTAACACAGCTAGAATCATTGATATCAACAATTTGAACCCTTAGTTGAATCATTGATATCACACTTGAACCCTTAGTTGAATCATTGAACCCTTGATACAATGGCTTTTTGTCCTAGTATCAATGGTTCTACCTTAATATTCTGCCCATTCATCAACATTCTGTGACATCATATCATACAATAACTCTTGTGGTCATATGCGAGAGAAACTCATTAAGCATCTTGGAAATCACTCGCGCCTGTCAGAATGGCACTCAGTCGTTCAGTTGGAAACTGGCATCACATAGAAAACAAAGTGATGTCACTAACTGGGTGACTCGACAATCAAAGGCCAATGTTCAATTTTGTTCAAGTATAAATGACTCCCGATTGGGTCAACAATGAGCACTCACTGATGTGGTCCAACATTTACTCTTATTAATGAGATAGTGTCTTCATATGGCTCAGAACACTCACAGATTTCATCAGTATTCATTCAACATTCATTCTTAATAATGTGAGTGTCTTCACATGGCTCAAAACACTCACAGAATTCATCAGTATTTGTTAATTCATTAACATTCATTTTGTTCATTATAAACACTTCTAATAGCCAAAATGAACATTGATTCTTGTTGATTATGAAACTCACTGACTTTTCAGTCACTCACTCACTCACTCACTCACTTCACACAATATGTGTATCACTCAGTTACTCACTCACTCACTTCACACAATATGTGTATCACTCAGTTACTCACTCACTCACTTCACACAATATGTGTATCACTCACTCACTCACTTCACTCGCTTTGCTCGTGAAGTTCGTTCGTCAGTGAGTCTTTATTTCTCCTCATCCAAAAGATCCTCCAAATACATACTCGGAATAGCCTTCCGAGGCAGCCTAGTCTGCTGCAAAGAAAACTCACTCCCCACACCATCACCATTCAAATAAACATTCGACATCCTCAGCCCCTGGTTCACAGTACTCGTACTCCCAAGATAAACCAGTGAACGCATCTTTTTGTTCTGCATGGCCTCGGCTGTCGGCAGAAAAAACATCTTGGTAAGGTCTTGTTTCAGTGCAGCATCATCCATAATAGTCGACAGATCAGCAATCAGACTGGTTCCAAAGCCCGCACCGGCAGAAACGTTTCTCTGATGCATAAACGGAACTTTAGCATCTCCATACGCCATAGTGTTGTTATTCCGGTACTTTTCCATAGTCCGCTTCTCTGTAGTAACCGATTTCTTCGCCATCCTTGCAGCAATTATCGACAATATCAAGTGGTAAAGTGCAAATGTGAGGAGAATGGCACCAACAATAGCACCAACCGCAATGAAAACAGTTCCATTAACATTATGAGTGCGAATGAGGTATGGATTGTTGTTGCTCGGAGGTACACCAACAGATGGGGTGCTTATGCTAGAAGATGACGAAGATGAGGTGGTTAATGTGGGCAATGAGGGCATATCATCACGGGCCACCAAAGTGGTCACCAAAGTGACTGGGCTGTCTTCTACGGCCCTTTTGGCGTATTGAGTGAAGCTCATGTAGAAGCGGTTTTTTGGCGATAGCCGCTGATGGTGGATCTGCTAAAAGTGATTAGTGGAGATGAATACCACGGACAAACTGATTTGTTTAACTGTGGTTATGGCTCTGTTTGGGTGAAGCAGAGCTTGAGATCAAGTGATAAAAGATGAAACTTAATAAAAGATAAAAGTGATGAAAATATTGATCTTGGCGAAGTATGGTTAGTATACTCGGATTTAATTTTAAGGATAAAAAAAGTAACGTGGCTCGGTAGAGTAATGAGAGTTGGGGTGGGAATGGGGGTATGTGGCAGTTGGATCGGGGATGTTTATAGTGGTTGTAGTGGTGGATATGCTGGGATGGTACGATGATGTGGTTATATGTTGCTACGCCTGAGATGAAGTGATACAAATTAACTTCACGAGCGAACGAACTTCACGAGCGAACGAACTTCACGAGCAAAGCGAGTGAAGTGATTGAGTGAGTAAACCTTATATAGAGACAACTGAACGAGCCATCGAACTTCATAGCGAAGCGAATGAAGTGAGTGAGTGAACAGATTTTAAATATAGAAACAACTGAACCAATTGAAATTATCAGAAAACTGAACCAAGTGACAAATTATGAAACAACAGATGACATTATCAGATAACTGAACGAACAAACAAATTAATGACATTTATTCATTCCACTACCCTTGTATTGTTGATCCACCCGGCCCGCTCGTAAAGTTTCCTTCACAAAACATAGGAATGTTTATTCGTCGCTGAGGTGAGGGCGTGTTAGGAGCACTGTTGGGCTCAATTGGCCGAATTTGGCAGGAAGTAAACAGCGAACGAACTTCATGAGCGAAGCGAGTGAAGTGAGTAGTGAAAGAGTGAGTGAAAAAGTGAGTAGTGAAAGAGTGAGTGAAAAAGTGAGTAGTGAAAGAGTGAGTGAAAAAGTGAGTAGTGAAAAAGTGAGTGCTGCAAGAGTGATGTTATTCCTATTGTTAAATAATGAAACACCTGAACCGACATACATGAAATAAGTAAATAGTATGCCCCTCCTCGTTTAGTCATCTTTTAAATGTTATTTCACTTGCTTCGCTCGTTAAGCGATACTATACAATACTTATAGCAATATTTATAGGGAAAAACGGATTTAGTGGAAGATGACAGGATAGACAATGGCAATGTAAATGTTGGCTGATTCGTGTGCTTATGTAAGCAAGAAAATTTTTCCAGGGCGAGATTTACGAGATGTTTGAAGGGGGAATGGTTAAAAGAGAGGTGAGAATGTAGTGGTGGGCTATGGTTAGGTGGGTTGTTGGTGGGTTATTAGGTGGATAATGGTGGGTTATTAGGTGGGTAATGGTGGATTATTAGGTGGATAATGGTGGGTTGTGATTAGGCAAGATACATTATTGACAGGTTATGAAATGGTTTATGTATGTAGTATAGCCTATTAGCTAATGGTTTGTAATAGGTATGATTATGTAAGACGAAACATTTCAATGCTATGTAAGTAATTATGTAATCACATTTGTTGCGTAAGTGCTTTGTAAGAATAATTATGTAAGCGATTTGGAAAAATTGCTTACGTAAGTACTTTGTAAGATGTATGATAATGGATATCTAATATACAGTTAGATATTCTTGTTTAGCACTGTCACCGCTTAAATTGGCGTGACCCAAGTCTGACTCCGAGATCATGATTCCTGGGCATTTTCATGAGGATAGTCACTTTCTAGGCCTTTTTCGATTTTCAGTGCACAGTTTACGGTTTTTCTCTAGGCCAGTCCAAACAACAGAGTAAGAGATTCTACTCTCTGCCAATATGATAATCTTCCTATATGACCCTATAATATACATTAACTCAAGTATGTATTCTGAAACTAATCCAATTGTAAGTTTGTATTTTGAAACTAATTGTTACTTTATGTATAAAAGTCTCATGTAAGCAAGCATTGAGTACCTATGTAATCTCGTATTGTATGTCTGGACTAAGGAGCCCTCCAATGGTGCTATTAAACGTTACTACACTACGCATATAGTGAGAAAGATCGGATGAGCTGACTGAGTGAAAAGACATTAAGAATATTTGAGTGTACAAATATTCAGAATTGAATGAACAAACATCAAGAATACTAAATGAACAACATTAAGAATAACTGAATGAACAAACATTAACTCACTAAAATCATTTTACTCACTCACTCACTCACTCACTCTCGCTTCGCTCGTGAAGTTCCCTCATTCGTCTTTGGAAGCGTTCCTTTGGCTCGATGACTCTTGTAGTCACTCAATACTATGCAATATCCAGTGTCTTACGTTGATTGAACCACTACTTTGATTGTGTACGGAAAATACCAAGCCTTCCTTCAGTAACCACGTTTCCTCATTAAACTGGCAGATTCATCCAGGTAGCGTTTTTACTACTAAGTTCGCTCATGAAGTTCACCTACATAAATATCCCAGAAAAATTGAACTTTAGACTGAAATAACTTTTTAACTTTCTAGAATTACGTTAAGTGATATGATGCTCCCTAATACAGATTTATTACTACAGTCTTTCAATCGTAACATCACGAAGATTCCAACCTAGCTCCTAAAAAATGGCTGTAAATTCAGCAGAAAATATCTGTGTGTATTAATTCAGACAAGAAGCAACAATAATGAAATAGTATCGGCTGTTTCGTGGAAAACGAGTAGATGACCACCAAAGTGCTTCTTATATCGACTTGACACATACATCAAGGTGTTGATTGTTAAAATGTAATTTAATCATCAACATCTCATAACTGTCACTATTATCAACACCTCACTTAGTTGTCCCCTAATTATCACTATGTCACTATTATCAATTCTCACTCAATTCTCACTTACTTATCAATGATCACTCAATTATACCTCAAACCCTACAATCGAATATCATTCCATACCATACATCAAGATAACTTTTCAACCAAAACTCATCTCAATTTCTACAAACATCGAATATTTCTCATTCACTCGAAAATCAACTACCATTCTTCTTTTTCATCTTTCACTCCCTCATTATCCCCACCTCTCCCGGAACTTCGCACGGATCCACTCCCATATCTCTACAGCATCACAGTCCTCCAGTAAACGCGGTTTCCACAAAAACTTCTCCGCTTTCCTCCTCCCCTCCTCGTTATCACAAAAAACCCTAAACGCATTGTACTCCGCAGCATCTTCCTCGTGTTCCCAAGGCTTTGGAATCGGAGCATCAGAGAAATGTACCAACTTTGCAGCCCGAATTGCCTCTTTCGCACTCCACTCATAGGAACTTTTTTTGTTGACAAATGGGAGATACTGAGGCTCGACTGTGAAACGCCGGTGATACGGTTCCCGGAACTCGCCCGTGAGAACACCGTATGTCTTGTGCGGAAGAATGCCCACCCGAATGGACTTGGCACGCAAACGATCATCGATCCACTTGTTCATAACCTCCATGTCGTACTCGTTGTTCTTCCTGAGTGCATTGCGCCGGAATATCCACCACCACCACGGGTTGTGCACATAGCGCATCAACTCGGCATAATTTGCAGCCAGTGGTGTGATTACCATCACGTGATTTGCAAAAAAGTCGACGCGATTATCCCACTTGTGGTGTTCGTAGATTAGGGTGGGGAGTTTAGAGAAGAGGGATGGGATGAGGGATTGGGGGTGGTTATTGGAATTTGAATAGTGCGAGTTTGAATTTTTCAAAGGATTTTTTATATCATCATTATCATTCTTCTTTTCATCCTCGTCATCTCTCTTTTCATCCTTATTCTTTGAATTTTTCCTATTCCTCAAATCCTTCACATTCCTTAAACCCTCCATGTTCCTTGTATCTTTCGAATTCTCCTCCACAAATCCCCCATTCATGATTCTTTTCCCCTCCTCCACAAGAACCCCAATCTGCTCGTCATACTCCCGCTGGGTCGGAACTTCCACCCTTTTATGATACCGGTTCTGCACGTTCCGGTTCTCGACCACATTATTCAACCAGTACGCTTGTGGAAGAACCACATCAAATCCGTCTAAACTGAATAACTCGTCGATATGCGTATCGAGCAACATTGAGTCGCTGTCAAAGTACACGACCCGATCAAACTCTGTGTTGAAAACCTCGAATTTGGTGAACAGTTCCGACCACAGAGATTCTCCATGTTTGGTTGACTTGACCGGCCGCATATCCACTCCAATTATTTCCGCGTACTTCCGGGCCTCGGAAAACGTCGGTGCTTGCTCGAGCTGTCGGGAGTAAAGAACCACAAGCGATTTGATTGCCGTGTTGGCCTCCCGGAGTGCCTCGAAATTGAGGAGTGCCAACCGGAGGTATTCCTCGCTTGTTGCGTACTGAACATATGCAAAATTTCCTTGGGCCGGTTCGGAAGTGGAAAGGTTGATGATCTGTTGCGGAACAACACGAAGGTGGTTCGAAAGCCCGGAATCCCGGTGCCGGTGGGTCGAGTCTAGGATGACCGAGGTCACAAGGTAGTACAACGCGATGAAAGCGCCGAGTTTGAGTTCCCAGTGGGGGATCATTAGAAAATTAATGATAGATTATGTAAGGAAAAGGAATAAGAATCTCACGAGCGAACGAACTTCACGAGCGAAGCGAATGAAGTGAGTGAGTGAGTGAGTCATAATTGAATGAGAGAGTAATTGAGTGAGAGTAATTGAATGAGAGAGTAATTGAATGAGTCGAGTAATTGAATGAGTAAATATTAATGAAGAGGGAAGTAGAGAAGCGAAAACCAATACGAGTTTGAACTGGTGATATGACGGGAAGGTTAATTTTGAAAAAGGATGCGGGACGAAATATTTGAATTAGATAGGATGTTAAATATAGTGAGTTTGTGAGTGTTAAGTAGGGTGAATTAAGGTGATTTTGATTAAGGTGATTTTGATTAAGGTGATTTTGATTAAGGTGATTTTGACTTGGGTAGATTTTGAATTGGGTAGATTTTGAATTGGGAGAACTCTTAGGTGGATAATAGAGTTGAAGTTAAATAGGGTGGTGCTCAATACAGCTTTTCAATTGGGTGAATATGTGTGACCAAGAATATATGGTACTTACACGATATGATTGAAATATGGAGATGACGATTATAAATGATGTCAGTTACATAATTTCAATGTTCCCTCATATATACTCAAACCCAGTGTTCTAATATGATGTTTTTATGTGTAATTCATGTTTGTAAACCAATTTTCTTGGAACTCCTATTTCTAAATTCAAAGTTTATATCGGATTCATTACCAACACTCGTGGTTCTTTTTTACATCACTGTTCTTTTGAGGTATGAGCTTAAGCTTAGGAATTTTCTGATTTTTCTTTCGTGTTGGCTGCAAAAAACAAATTCTACTCACGAGAATTCTTGGATGGTTGCACTAAGTATGGGAGTAAGTGAGTTGAGTAAAAGATCTGATGAGTGAAGTAAAGTGAAAAACGAAGATACTCCTGGGAAGCTAATACCATATATCCCATCAGCTCACATGTTCAAAGTAGCATAACCAAACTCTCACGTATATTGCGACTGAAGTGAGTGAAGTGAGTTCGGCGAGTGAAGTGAGCTCGCTCGTTCAGTTATTTCTCCATATAATGTGCTTTCAGTTATCCCTAATAATGTAAGTTCACTCATTCGCTCAGTTATCTCAGTGTATGATGTGAATTCACTCACTCACCCACTTCACTTGCTCCGATCGTGAAGTGAGTTCGAGTTGCTCGCATTATCCAATCCTGGAACACTAGCTATTGTCCTTGGAAAATGACATTGAAAGGTTACTGGCAAACACTGTCAAATAGTGGTCAACAAAATTCAAAGGGTGAGCACCGGTGGAACCTCACCTGACTCACAGATACTGAAATATGTGTTTGCAGTTTATTTTCAAATTAAGAACTTTTCAGGTCATGTGGTAAAAAGAGGCACATTCCGGCCTTTGTACAGATGGTTTTCAACATATACTGTAAAAAGCATGAATAGTAACTCACATCACGGTCTGAACATTATAGTTTACACCGGGAATAATTTCATCTAAATTACTAATTAACATTGTCCGCAGTGATGTCACCATATAGCCAAAAGTATATGTTGCATAGTTATGAAAGTGAGTATCCGTACGCTTCTACCCTTGTACAAGATTCATAGTAAAACCCAACCATATTGTTGTTTCCCAATTCAGTACCCCTTGGTGTTGATACACACGACACTATTCGCAACCTGTGATATTTGCTCAGAATGTCCTCTTTCTGCAAAATTCATTCGATACCCCAAATTAGGCAATTGGCTGCAAATTTCTTAAACAAAACCACACATCTACACGATTGGCGTATATAAGCTTGCTTAATTCTCAGTGGATTAGTACACAACAATGGCTGCTCAACAAACTACATCTACTACTAACAAGTCCCAGGACGCTAACAAGGACAACAGAAACCCCAGAATCACACCGTATGGAATTATTCCCTACCAATGCACTATTATTTAGGAATTCCACGTGCGAAGTGAGTGATTAAACAAAAATTAGTGGTTTAAGTGAGGGAGTGATGAAGGTCTTTTTTTGCTGATAGGTTGACAGTGTTATAGGAGTCTTAGGAAGTGTTCAGATGAGCTTTTTCTGGTTATGGTACTAGACCAAAGACCATGAATTAACTGAAAAAATAGGCAATAAATGAAAACTTACCACAATTTTTTATATCGTACATCCTAAGCGTGCAATGAAAGTGTACAAACATATATTTACTTAATTCATTATTCAAATATTTGTAGGATGTTTTGCTCCTTTTTGCTTCCTAGGGTATGAACTACACCCGATATTTTGTGCGTTACCATATGCGCGAACGAATTTCCGAGCGAAGCGAGTGAGTGAGTGAGTGAGTGAACCAACGTTATATGGAGAGATAACTGAACGAGTGAGTGAACCAACGTTATATGGAGAGATAACTGAACGAGTGAATGATTTTACCCTATATTTTTGCAGCCAAACTCAGAAATTTGTCACTTTTTCCACTAAAAGCACTTAGTTCAGAATTTTTATGGCTTAACCCTATGTTGTTCAACTTCAAAAACCAGATGATATTTGTATGTTGTTATTCTATTCAAAAACCAGATGATATTTGAATGTTGTTATTCTATTCAAAAACCAGATGATATTTTGTAATTCTATTCAAAAACTAGATGTAATTTGTATTTTGTTATTCTAGTCTAAAACCAGTTGATATTTATAATTTCGTTTTTCTATTCGAATCCTCAAATTCCTTCAGTTTATGCTCGTTATCTACATAATTCATGTTTCTCTATTCATTCTCAAATTCTTTGTATTTGTGCACAAATATCTGCCTCATAGAGCATTTACGTATTTTTATATCCGTGCTGAGCGATGTTGATTGTAAACATCTACAGTAACGTCTTCACTAGAAACCGTTCAGTAATAGTTCCTGAGAAGTTCATGACTTTTTGTCAACTGTTATCGTTTTATATGCAGTGTTTTCCAGACCATTACAACAAGTTAGACAGAACTAACCTCCTGATCTTTCATCTCATTCTTTAACTAAAATCGGAAAAATCAAAAAACAGCCGTAACCAGAAATCCACCAGCTTCTTCTTGACGTTGTCAAATCTTCTCTACCACTCTACTCTTTCTCAAAATTTTCTTTCCCACGACGAGCGAACGAACTTCACGATCGAAGCAAGTGAAGTGAGTGAGTCAGTAAACATTTATATGAGATTAAGATAACGAGAATTTAATCACTACTCACTATCACTACTCACTAAATCACTCACTATCACTACTCACTAAATCACTCACTCACTCACTCGCTTTGCTCGTGAAGTTCGTTCGCTCGTTTTATGTGAGAAATAGTGTGTTGCTTGTTTATTTAGAGAATATCTCTATTTCCTTATATACCTTGGCAGCATCTGAAATGTAAATTGGCAGCATTTTATATATCAGATGCTGCCTGTTGAATAAAAAGTTTGGTGCAAATTAGCCAGATTAGTCTTATATGAAAACCACAGTACCATGAGTACCTTACACCAGAGCAATCTTTTACTTTCTCTAGATACATTTCTACTCCTTCTCTAAATATGTGTTGTTCTTTCTACTAAATAAGTGTTATCTTTAAATAAATTTTATTACTCTCTAAAATGTTTATTTACTCTCCCCTCTCATCTAATGTCCATCACATACTAATACCCTAGTTAAATGTTATTACTCTTACTATCATCCTAGATAAATGCGCGCTATCTTAATCTCATATAAATGTTTACTCACTCACTCACTCACTTCCCTCACTTCACTCGCTTCGCTCGTGAAGTTTGTGAAATTCGTGTGAAGTTCGTTCGGTCGTTCTTTTTTTTTTCTCCATGTTCACATACCTCACCCCAGACGTCACAGCACAGTTTGACGGTGCAGGAGCAGAGTCTCTCCTCGAGCTCTTCGACAACGAGCCCCAGGAAACTAAACTCGCCAACATGCTCACAGAACTCGTGCTCAGTTTCGAGGCCGGATCGATCGAAATCGAACCAGTGAATCGGTTCCTTGGGTCCCTCATCAATAACGACACCAAAGCACGTGTATTGTGCCAAATTCTCAACGTATTCCCACCCTCAGACAAGATCCAAGCTCTTCTTGTGCAGGTAAGCCAGCACAACATCCGAGCAGAAACCATTGCCCATCACATAAGTCCGGAAATGCTCAAAATTTCAGGTATAGTGCCGAAAGATGTCATGACAAAGGCATTAAACAACACAATCCGCGATGTTTTCTACACACAAAAAAAGTACAACTTGCTCCATGAGGAGCTTGAAGGCTACGGCAAGCTTGTGAGCGAGTTGTCGCTGTTCTTTAGCACCCAAAACGGGAAAATTGGGTACATGCTTGAGGTGGTGGAAAAATTGATTGGGCACTACAGTTTGGACCCCAATCGAGTTTTGGGGGTTTTCATGGAGGTATGTGCAGTTTTGGGGGCCGAGTCTGTGGGGGTGGCTTTTTTGAGGCGCTCGCGCTGGTGGCCCTCGGTGGAGGGCGATGTTTCGAGCATTGAGAGTCTTGGAGTTGGGGGAAATGAAAGTGCTGCGAAGATTTTGGGTTTGAGAGAGAGAGAAAGGGGTGGAGAGAAGAAGGAGATGGAAGGACAAAATAAAGAGAGGGAAGGACAGAGGGAAGGACAAAAAGAGAGGGAAAGACACTCGGAAGGACTAACGAGTGAAGAAAACAAAAAAATCAAACCTCACTCGTACAATCTCATGGCCGTGCTAATTCGTGAAGGCTTCATCTCTTTTGGGTCGATTTTCCCCTACATTGGTCTAGAAAACATGCAAGATCTCGAGAAAGCGTATGAAAAAAAGCTCGAAGAAGACATTTTCAAGGCAGGTGCCAATGCATTAGCCATGGCTGCGCCGCTCATGGACGAGGAGACCGAAAAAACCGAAGTTTTGGAGGTGGATTTTGATGCCATGTTGGCTGCAAATTCCAAGTACCAGTTACTCAAGTCACTTTTGAGGCACAATGTTTACTGGCCTGCGGTGTACATGTTGACCAGATACCCGTACTTGGCTGACACGGAGGAAGTAGGAGATTTGATGAACCAGATGTACGGGGAGATGATTGAGCCGTTGTATGAGGCTGTTCAGGATTTTCTGGTTGAAGATTTGGATGGAATGGGAAGAAAAGAAGACAGAAGTGGAAGTGAACAAGATGGGAACTGTATAGAAGGTGCTGAAAACACTGAAAAGATTATCAAAAAAGACAACTCTTGCTGTCTCACCACAAATAAGCACCTTCCTTTCTCCTCCCCCTCCCAACTCCTCCAATCATCCCCCCATATTCTCAAATTCAACCAAAGCCTCCACAAAAACCCCGAGGTTTTCGTCAAATTGTGTAAAATAGCCCACGCAGATTTGGCCTCAAACAACAACACCCTCGCGTGGTTCCACTTCTTCCGCAACTACATCCTCCCAGCAGCTACCCTCTTGCACGAAAACCCCATCGCTGCCCACCACGCATACAGCGTCCTAGCATTCTACCCCCGGGAGGATCGTTACAGTGTCTACGCAGAGCTCCACATGGTGGCTGCGAAAAACAACAGGCATGTGACAATAGCATACAGCCGCACACAGAAAAATACCAAGAACGTGATGAAGCGGTTGCTGACGGAAAATGTACGGCCCATGATGCGCCGGCTTGCCAAAATTGCACTTTCCAACCCTCTTCCGTGTTTGGTGACGATTCTTGGACAAATCGAGAGTTACGATAACTTGATCGGACTTGTGGTGGAAACTGCCCGCTATTTCAGTGCCTACGTGTGGGATGTTCTCACCATTGCCATAATGATGCGGCTCACCAACGCGGGCAGGCTGACCACGCAGCAAAATGGCTTGAACGAGCGAAAGTGGCTTCAGTCACTTGCCAGCTTTGTGGGCAAGATCTGTGCACGGTACTCTGAGTCGGTAGATCTCAAGACATTGCTCACTTTTCTCCTCAAACAATTGCATGCTGGTGAGAGCGGTGCTGTAATTGTGCTCCGTGAGATTTTTTCGCTGATGGGGGGAATACAGACTGGGACTAATCTTACTCTTTCGCAGATAGACATGATAGCTAGTGGGTCTGTGCTTGAGCATGCGGTTTACCGGACCATCGGCGATACCCGGTATGAGCGAACAAAGTCGGGGAGGGTTTTAGTGGGGGTGATTTGTGAGCTTGGGGCGGATGAGTTTTTGGCTGTTTTGTGCCGGATGGCACGGGATTGTGTCGGGGAGAGTGCTCCGTTGAAGGTTGTGACGAGTCGGCTTGATGATGTGGATCAGTTGTTGCATATGTTTTGTGATTTAGTTCGGGTGCATGGAGGGGATGGACCTGGACATCCAAAAAGTGGAAATGATGAACCAAATGGAGAAGATGATGGAAAAGAATCCGGTGAGTCTAAAACACCTCAATCTTCTGGCAAAATTAAATCCATCTCGTCAATCCCCCCCTCCGTCCCCACACAATGGGCGTACGAAATATCCAGATCCACTCCCAACACCGCCTCCTCTCTCTTCGAAACCTTCTGGAACTTGCGCTTGTACGACATCAACTACGACACCTCCCTCTACGATTCTGAACTCGCCAAGTTAGAAAAGGCCCATTCACTCGCCAAGTCGGAAAAATCTAAGGACTCGCACCATCTGGAAAAGTCCAAGGACCATTTGGAAAAGTCGGACTCGCTTGCCCAAATTCCCGTGAACAAACATGCCCACGAAGAGAATTGTGCCCGTGTGAATGCGCTCCTCGAGCAAGCTTCAAGTGGGTGGTTTGTGGGCGACTGGATCGACGCATTTGTTGAGAAGTGTGTCTTGCCACGTGCAGTGCAGTCTTCATTTGATGCTGTTTTCTGTGCGCGCTTCTTGTTCAAGATGGAGTTTGCTGTGGGGTACAACTTGGTTGCTGTTTTGGACCGGATTATTGACCGGGAGCTTCTTTTTGCGAGTGTTTTTACTTTGACGCCGATTGAGGCTGAGAACTTTGGTATTTTCTATGCCGAGCTTTTGCGGGGAGTGGAAAGGAAAAGAAAGAATGAAAAGGATAAACTGAAGGAGGAAAAGGAGAAAAAGAATGAAGAAAAGGATGTTGAACAAAAGGTTGAACAAAAGGTTGAACAAAAGTTTGAACAAAAGGTTGAACAAAAGGTTGAACAAAAGGTCGAAGAAAAGGATGAACATAAGGATGAACAGGATATTAATATGGAAGTGGATGAAAAAAATAGAGTTGATGAACAAAACGAACAAAAACTGGTCGATAATATGGAGGTGGATAAAAACGGAGTCGATATCAAGGGTGAATCTCAAAAATCTAATGAGAACTCTCAAAATTCCACCCCCAAATCATCCCTCTCTTCTATAATCTACAAATACCACAACACCATCCTCGCCGCGTTGTGCGACCTCCTCAAGGTCTCCGAGTACATGTGCAGACGCAACGCCATCACGTTCTTGAAAAACCTCCTCGGGGTGTACCCAGTGGTTGTGGAACACTGCGAACAGGTGCTCGACATGGTGTCCGCAATCTTCAACACCGAAACCCGCGAGGACTTGAAGCTCTCGCTGAGCGCGCTCATTGGCCACATAAAGCTGAAGTCCTCAGACTGGGTGGAATTGTGGGATTTCATCGACATGAGTGCCGAGGAACGCGAAGCTTTGGTTGCGAAAAAAAGAGAAATCCGCGAGGCCAAATTGGCAAAAGAACGCGAGTCACGTGCGTTGGAACAAAAGCGCCGGCAGCAGGAGATGGCGAAATTGAAGGAAGCCGAGGATCAGAAGCGGTTGCGGAACTCTATCAACTACGCTTCCTCTGGGCCTCGCAAGGAACGCGAGGTCCGGGGGCGCTTTGACCGTGGGCGTTACGATGAGTATGAGAGAGAAAGGGGTAGAGAGAAAGAGGGAGAGAAGGAAATGGGTCAAAGAGAAAGAGATAGAGGGTATAAAGATCAGAGAGAGAGGAACATGGGTCAAAACGATCAGAAAGACAGAGAAAGAGGTCAAAACGATCAGAGAGACAGAGAAAGAGGTCAAAGAGATCACAGAGACAGAGATAGAAGTCAAAGAGATCAGAGAGACAAAGACAGAGGTCAAAAAGATCACAGTAAGCAGAGAGATCTGGATGATAAAACCCAAACACAGGTCCAAGCTAATAAGCAAAATGACTCCCAAAATCATGCTGAATCGGGTAAAAAGCCTGTTTTAAAGACCGACCCACCTGGTTCTAAAACAGGCCCATCTGACTCTAAATCCAACCCCCCTGCTTTTAAAACAGACCCAAAGCCAAACTCCAACATTCAGTCCGATTCCAAAGCCCCATCTTCCGACTCCAAAACCCCACCTTCTGACTCCAAAAAAGACATCAAGGCCCGCTTGTTGCAAGCCAAGAAGGAGTACGAGAAAAGCAGAGAAGAACCAAAGAGAAACCCATTGCCCCCGCAAAGTTCGGTTGCAAAGGCACCAGAAACGTCGCGTGACATGTACAGACGGAGAGATACGAGAGATACGAGGGATTCTCGTTTTGGTGGAAACCCTAGGTATTCGGATAGAGGCCCAAGCTCACGACCGGAACCACGAGGTCCGGCCTACAGGCCGTCTCTGTCGAGACCGGCACCAAGCAGGCCTGAGGGAAGATTCAAAGAACAAGATAGATATTCTAGCCGGCCGAGTCTGAACCCGCCGGCTCGGCCTCCAACTCAGGCCAGATCTGGTCCGAATCTGTCCCAATCCACCCGTTTACCTCCCCCACCTCCACCTCCACTTCATCTCAAGCCACGGGATGAGAAACGGGGGGCTGATTCGCGGGATTCGGGGAGAGAGAATGATAAAAGGAGGAGGTATAGGTGAACGAGCACACGAACTGTACGAGCGAAGCGAGTGAAGTGAGTGAGTGAGTGAGTTAACATATAGAAAGATTACTGTAAAAATGAGTAAAAATGTATAGAGATTGCTGTATGAATGAGTAAACTTATGTAGAGATTGCTGTATGAATGAGTAAACTTATGTAGAGATTGCTGTATGAATGAGAAAACAGAATAGAGGTTCCTGTATAAATGAGTAAAATGTGGAGATTACTGATTCGAATAAGATGTTCACATTGCTCAGACTATAATGGGATTTCTTAGAGTGGAAAATCCAAATTAGATCAATATTAGAAGGACAAAAACTACATTAGCTACTGAACAGATTCACTGAATATTAGGATCCTAACTATATAACTCTAGAAAGATATAGAATAGGTTGGATTACATCAAAAAAGTTCAGACTACATAAATCTTGGAAAAGTCAAACATCATGAACTGTCACCCCTCATCACATTATACCCTCCTACTTCAAACTACTCAATATCAGACTACACACATTTGCTTCATCTTAAATCCTGTTTAAAAACTCAAGCTTATGAGATAGTTCGCCCTCCTTAGCTGTGTGCTGTTACATACCAAAACTTATTATCAGACTGATATGAAATCTTTGAGTGAAGGTTCGCTCGTTCAGTTATCTCTGTATATAAGATGTGTTCACTCACTCGTTCAGTTATCTCTCTATATATGTTCACTCACTCGTTCAGTTACTATATATGTTCACTCACTCACGCACTCACTCGCTTCGCTCGTTCGCTTCGTTCCTGAAACAGTGCTAAAGTATGGTATATGTTGTATTCAATGCCTATTACTACCCTGTACTTTTGGTTTTAAGCTAAAATGACCATTCTATACAATTGTGTGGCACCTAATTACCCCCAGTTTTGCCTACTTTTCATCAATCCATCTTTTATTTACAGGTGCACCGGTACTTGTGCACTTTTATTCATTACTCAGTACATCATCATACCTATATTATTATTCTTTCCGCTTCAATTATCCTTTCTCATACATACTACTTTAACCACAGGATCTCACTAACACACATGTGAAAAGAATCAAAAATTGGTTTATATCCAATTGCTGCAAAAAGTCATAAATCGGAGATAATTTGATAAAATTCAATTTTGTCCCTTTAGGCAATGCTTCAGTCACTCCTATTACCCCATCAACGCCATCTTCTGTGATATATTCCCGTTAATCTATACATATTCTCTACTTTCCCTTGAAGTGAACAATTGAGGGAAGTGAGTGAACATTCTAGATAGAAAAAATTGTGCGAGTTTCGTTCATCCTGATCATATCCATAGAAACATCTGAATGTCTGATCCGTCCACTTCCACCTTCTCCTTTAAAACCCCTTTCCTTTGTGTTTACACCCATACATTTGAGTCTTCGCTCTAACCTTCAATTTCTTAAAAATCACCTAGCCATGATTTCCAATTCTCAAGTATTCATACATTCGTTATTCTATAATATTCATACATTCGTTATTCTATAATATTCATACATTCGTTATTCTATAATATTCATACATTCGTTATTCTATATCCTTTATCCTTTTCTCTCTCGCAACATCCGCAATTCTTCGTCTATAAGCGCATCCAAGTCGTTAGGGATATATTTGTATCTCTTTTCCGGACCTAAAGTCTCCGAAAAGCCTCTTTTGAGGGAATTATCTGCGTTGTTGGGTACATCAATAGGGTCAAGGGTGGGTTTGGTCAGGTCATGCACGAGGTGTGAGTCTTTGGGGGCAAGGTTGTGTGTATTCAGTGGATCATTAGGAGATGGGTTGTAGAAATTAGAGCTTTCGGAGGTTGGGGTTTCACCGGTTGAGCTTCCGGAATTTTTCACGACTTTATTAGCATTATCAGAACTGCACTCATTAGCATCATTCAAACCATCCTCTTTTTCACTTTCATTATCAGTCTCCTTCGCCCTTTTTTCCTTCACCTTTGTTTCATTGGAATCTGGACTTTGACAATTGCCATTCTCCCCCTTATCTTCCTCAGCCTTCAAAGACTCTAAGAAATCCTCCACTTTCTGCAAATGCTCGGCATGCCACTTCAAGTGTCGCCTCAAATCGTGAGCACGCGCAAAAGCACGCCCACACTTTTTCTTTGGGCACATGAACTTCTTGGTAGCAAAATTTCCCGAGATAAGGTCAATAATCAGACCCTTCGACTTAACAGCAGAGTTGAGCAGATCAAGCGATCCCTGAGAGGGTACCAAGTTTTCAGGCACCTCATCTTCATCTCCAGACAGAAGCTCCTCGTAAATGCGTAAATTGCTACTGTTTAACGGCACTCCAGGTGCCAAATCTCTAGTATCTCCACAAAAACTCGGAATGTTACTATCGTGGTACTCGTTGTAATGTTCCACCAACGCTGCCTTGTCACTGAAACTATCCAAATTGCAGTAAGAACACCGGAATTCGGTACTTTTTTCATTTTCGCTCACTTTGTGCGCAGCCATATGCAGCTCCAACCCACCTCTTCCCGTGCACTTTTTCCTACAAACCGGGCATTTTAACTTGGGATGTTCGGTTTTGATGTGGAGCTGTAATGCCGACCATGTCTTAAAGTTTGAAAAGCACCCGGGGGTATCGCATTGGTATGCCGGGGCCTCACCGTGGAATTTCAAATTGTGCTGAGTGAGCCGATACGGTCTTTTGAAGTCTTTATCACAGATTTCACAGTACAATGCTTTATCGTGGACACTGAGGATGTGATGCCTAAGCAGCTGATGTTTGTAAAAAGACTCGGTGCAACCTTCTTTGTTACATTTGAACGATTTTGTGTGTGTAATTTCATGTCTTTTGAGGTGTTGACGAGAATTGACGCCTTTTCCGCAAACTGAGCATTTGAAGGGTTTCTCCTGTTGATGGGACACCATGTGGGCCGTTAGGTGAGATTTTCGGAGGAAATCGGCCTCACATGTGGGGCACTTGAAGGGTCTTTCTCCGGTGTGCGAGCGCTGGTGTTGTTGGAGGAGCGATGGTTTGTGGTAGGATTTTTCACATCTATCGCATTGGTATTTTTTGTTTGTGGAGGATGTGGAGGATGTTGAGGGAGCGGGAGATGTAGGGATGGGTGATGTAGGGATGGGTGATGTGGGGGTAGACGATAGTGCGGGATCAAGTTCCATGGGTGATGAAAATAAAAGAATATTACGAGCGAACGAGCGAACTTCATGAACCTCACGATCTTCACGAACTTCACGAGCAAAGCGAGTGAAGTGAGTGATCAAACAGTAAGGGACCGAGTGAATTATCATAGAAAAAGATTTTCTGAACGAACTTCGTGAGTAGATGAAAGGAAGTATGAAGCTACTACGGAGTGTGTAACAATTATTAACAATATCTTGTATTTTATTTATTACAATATCTTTCAGCTTCGTTCCTCATGGCCCAATGGTCAAGGCGTCTGGCTACGATTAGTAACCACTTCTGGAACCAGAAGATTCCAGGTTCGAGTCCTGGTGGGGAAGCTTCTTTTTTGTGTTTTTTTCCCTCTTGGGAATTTTTGAATTTAATATGCAGGTTTTGATCGTCTTGATTATGGTAAGTGTTGGGTGCGAGTATGAAGTAAGTGATGTGGTTATGAGATGACGGACGGCAAGGTGACAGTCAATTATAGCTTTTCAATGACAGTCGATGGATTGGTTACCAAGCACGGTTATTAGTGTGGATTTTCCAAAAAAAATCCTTTAAAGGAGAATTGGTTTCTTTATACCCATATATTTTATATTCTATTAGACTTCTCTATGTAGTAAATAGGCGTTAGATGATTTTAAATTTCTTCCAAGTATGCATTGAATCTGGTCTTCAGACTGCTCCTACTCTAGATTCAATCTTGTGATTTAAATACCCCTACAGTGTATATAGAATATTTTCTATTCCAGATCATTTCACAACGTTATAGCTCCCTATCAAACGTTTTTTTTGTCTTGACATAAGTTAGCGTTATATTGCAAACAATAGGAATTCAATCTGGTTCTCTTGAGTAACGAAACTTGGGTAATTAACCTACACGCAGCTTTTTCGCCATCAGTCTCGTCTTTATCTGGAACTGTCTCAGGTTCGGTGAAGATATAAAATCCAAGTCCTTTTTTGCACTTTTTAGTATTTTTTTCCGAGAATTAGACTGCAGAAAATATTCCTCGAACCCAATCGATTAATACTAACTGTCATTATAATTAGCTCACCTACTTTTCTCCAATGGTACCAATGTATTACGGAGAGTACGCGACAACCACTAAAACAGCGTGATGGCACCTATAATTACTACACTATTCTGTGAGATATTGGTATGTAGTACGTTAGTAGATTTTCGGGTCATTTTTGTCACTAATTCAGGTTTATCTGCAATTTTTTCAGTTACTATTCGTTATTTCAAAGTTTTGCAGTTATCTTCATTTCAGGTATCGTTAATTCAGATAAACGCCGTTCTATTATTGATACTTGTTATCACCTCTTCCATGAATTTTCTTCCTTTCCAAATTTCTTCCTTTCTATATTCTCTTCACATTTTATTCGCCGATTACTACCTCGCAACTCTAGCTTTTAGTTCTCATACTTTTTCCTCATTTTTGGTCACTAATTCCATATCATCCCAGGTACTAGTTACCCCCACTCTTTAACCCTTCCATCCCCACTTCTCTTTCATCACCTAACATACTATTCCAACCCATACCCGCTTTCATCCCCTTCATCCTCTACATCCCTTCATACTCTTCATTCCTCCCCACTCCCTTTGCACATCCTACATCACTTCCTTCCCTTCCGGTCCGACCGACACGTGACCAATAGTGGCAACTATTCCGAATTTTGGCAGCAAAACAAAATCACCAACTCATACAACATGGGAATCAATAATCCAATCCCAAGAAGCTTGAAAAGCGAATCAAAGTACGTCAATTCCTCAATGTGATCGCTTCAAATGGGATACCACACAACAACTATAATTATCAATTGTTAATATTTCCAACCCCTTAGTCTACCTCCCTAACTCAAATCCCTAAGTCCATACTAACCCCATAGAAAAGCAGCAAAAATCCTCGCTTCTTTCATCAAACCCAATCAGGTTGCTGGTGCAGACCGTGTGATTCCTCCACACATCCTCAAAAATGCCAAAGGTCTCGCCATTATCACCGTGTTGAAGGCCGGTTTCCTCTTTTCCGGCCGTGCTGGGTCCGGGGTTATAGTTGCCAGACTCCCAGACGGACTGTGGTCGCCACCATCGGCAATAAATACCGCCGGAGCCGGAGTAGGAGGTCAAATTGGTGCAGAACTCACCGACTTTGTCTTCATTTTGAACTCCAAAGCCGCGGTTGATTCGTTTGCTCAAATGGGGTCGGTCACTTTGGGGACCAACATCTCAGTGGCTGCTGGGCCCCTTGGCCGCAATGCCGAGGCTGCCGGAACAGCCTCACACAAATCTGCCAGTGCAGTGTTTGCGTACTCGAAAACGAAGGGCTTGTTTGCGGGAGTCTCGCTCGAAGGCTCTGCCATCATTGAGCGTCGTGAGGCTAACCGTAAGTTTTACGGCAACAACTGTAAGGCAAGAAACATCTTAGCCGGACAGGTGGAGGCACCCCCAGCGTGCGACGCGTTGATGCGCGTGCTCGATAGCCGGGTTTTTAACAACCGGTTGCCGTACGAAGATGCCGATAACGACTCGATATATGACGATATCCCCGACGACTTTTCCGACTCAACCTCGGAGTACTCGCCAAGAAGGACTGCATCGCGCAGACAGAGGCGTGCTTCCGAGGATGATGACTGGTCGGACGACCTGGACGACTACTCGTCACGCCGGAGATTTGGCCGGACGAGCCCTTCGAGGCTGAGAAACAACTCGTACAGCGTTTCGACCTTTTCTACGGGCCGCAGATCTGGGTGGGAGGACGACGTGTATGACCGCAACATGGACTCTTTGTCCAACCGGATGGGGTCGACCAAGATTTCGAACGGGAGCCCGTCGAGGCCTCCGGCATCCTCTAAGCCGAATTTCGGTGCGCTGCCCAAGACAAACGGACACCAGGCCATTGCTTTGTACACATTCAAGGCGCAGCAGGCGGGCGATTTGCCTTTCCGCAAGGGTGATGTGATTGAAATAGTGCAGAAGAGTGATACGGTGGACGATTGGTGGACGGGAAGAATTGGTGGAAGCACGGGTATATTTCCGGCCAACTATGTTGAGTTGATATGAGCAAACTGAACGAGCTGAACGAGCTAAATGAGCGAAGCGAGTGAAGTGAGTGAAGTGAGTGAGTGAGTGAGTGAGTGAGTGAGTGAGTGAGTGAGTAATTGAAAAGTGAGTGACCGAAAGAGTGACTGAAAGAGTGACTGAAAGAGTGACTGAAAGAGTGACTGGAATATTGATTTATGATGGCAGCGGTGAATGAGTTGTGATGTGAAGTTGGTAAATGAATTGATGAGGTGATTTGTGAATGAACATGCGATGGTGATTTGTGATGATTCGTGAATGAATATTCGATGGCGATTGTGAATGTGTGAAATGGACGATTAGAATTGAACACGACCTGTGTATTTAGTGAAAATGACTGAACGAGAGAATGAAACGAAAGATTACAACTGAAGTATTGGCGAAAATGGAAAATAAAGAAGTGCGTGATTACTCAACCACTCGCTTCGTGAACAAGATCAATTGATTGCTTGAGTAAGAATCCGGGGTGTTGATGTATTCAAATCCATGTTTCTTTGACTGAAGCGCGAGGGAGACCTATCTTGGCAGGATTGTATTCGAATTCAAATCTTGCCGAAGTGTTAACATACTTTCGCCGACAAGCATAATGATAGAATTCACACCATTTTTGCGTGTGTTCATTTCAGAGGGCTTCGAACAAGGGTTGGTTGCAAAGAGTAGAGCTCGAAATCATCCCCACTCAACTGCTGCCAGATCCAAATCCACTAGTTGGTAGTACTAGTGCAACTGTTGCGCAATACGTCGACATTAAAAAAACAATGGCTAAACGGCCAAAAAGTGACGTCTGTATTAATAGAGAGTCCAATAGAGTTGTGAAGAACTGTTAATAATGGTATGATAAAGATTTTTTGTAGATTTGAGAAAGATGGCACATACTTTAGTGTGGAATAGCGAGATGGAGAATTATAGTGGTCAGTAGAGCAATGTATTGTACACAACTCTTTTTTGTGTCTTATCGAATCTGCTATATGCCTTAATACATCTTTTATTATATTGCACATTCAGTTTGATCAGTTCTTGGAATACTGAATCCATCGGCTTCAAAGTCAGTGCATTGTTTGGGAATCATATTATGACATTGTACGTTTTCAACACTTTCATCTGTTTGTTTGAATGGAGATCACCATGGATTTTGTCGACTTTTTATACGGAATTCACGAGCGAATCGAGTGAAGTGAGTGAGTCAGTGAGAGAGAGAGAATTAGTTATTTAGAGAATTAGGCTTCGTGAGTGACAGAATGAACCGAAGGTAATTATACAAACTTGTTCACAAACTCTACATCGCTCGCTCACTTAGGTCTGTATATAATAAGTTCACTCACTCACTCACTCACTCACTTCACGCTCGTGAAGTTCGAGGCTTTTCATACCGCGTTACAAACTGCTCATAGCTTGACAAACTTGTTCAGACAGTCCCCTGTCCCTTTCATCAATTTACAACTCATTTATTCATGTTCATGTACTTCATTTCTTATATCAATTACTCATATGCTGATTCAGCCCCTGAAACTCTCCACACCATCACGTAGTTGAACCCCCCAATCTCAACGTCACATCCACCAAATGCTTCACAACACCTTTTCCCTCTTCAAAGTCAGGGTTGTCAAACCTCACAATAGCTGCCGCGTGACTGTGCTCTGTTTTAGTAATGAGAACCGGAAACTTGGACCAGGTTAATTTGTTCAACGAAGAAATCACGTACTTCTGGTTGGTATCCAACTTTACTACGGTTTCATCACTGACAACATCGTACATGGCCTCCACAATAGACTCCTTTTCAATCTGGCGGTCGCGCAAGTAGTACGAATCGAGCGATTTACTCAGGAAAAACTCGCGCAAACGCAGGTTGTGCCGGACCCTCTCAAGTATAGAAACTCCGAGGAAGTGGAGCCCGAAAAGAGGCGTGAAAAGCGCAACTCTGCAAAAGTGGTAAAGTGAGAGTATGAAAGGCTTTTTTCTTGGCTTTTTCGCAGCCAATTCATTATTTGCACTCTGAACAGGTTTGCTAAGTTGGGTTTGATTTCCGGCTCCATTTTCCTGACTTTTCTCATTCCCTTCTAATTCATCACTTTCCTTTTCCTCATGTTCTGCCTCTCTCTCTCTCTTCTTGATACCCCTTTCCATGTCAATCACCGGCTTATACCCTTCATAATACTTGACGTCCAAAAAATCAGCACGCTTGTTTGTCATTGAAGAAAACGGATCAGTGATTTCAATCGCCGAAGTGTACCAGAATGTCCGTCGATCGTTCATAACATTTGCATACACCAGTCTGTACTCAAACCTTGAAAGCCCCTTGTAAAACACCGACTCCTCATCAGCCATCACAACCAAAAGCGGATTGCCATATACACTGTCCTTGAGGAAAAGCTGTGATCCAGTCAGCCCAATAAAATAGTGCGAAAACAGGTTCGCTATGCGTGATTTGATCCCATCCAACGGATTCAACGCTCCTACATGAGGAGTGCATATAGTCACAAAATTCACCGGCGCTACCAGGTCAAAGTAGTGCTCACTTTGGAGAATTCCGACTGCGTAGCGAGAAATGAGGCCTCCTAGCGAATATCCCACTATGGACAAGTGTGTGACGGTACCAAGACGTTCTGTTTCTGCAAAGATTTCGTCGGCCACGCGTTGACCGTTGACGTCGATGCCGTCATACGTGCGGAATTCGCTGTGGGATCCTGTTCTGTAGATATGGACGTTAGGGTATTTAGCGTGGAGCTGGGAAGCAATGTAATCGAAGTGAGACGGTGTGCCCCACAATCCGTGAGTGAGAACAACTAGGTGTGTCATAGAGATAAGAAATGGAAAAATAAACAAGGGAAAATATAAGATTATATGGGAATAAGACGATGGAAAACACAGGAAACGAAAAATGACGTTAGGAGAGGAAAAAAAGCCAGATCAGGGAGGGAAGAAAAAGCACATGTGATAGATTGAGTGTGAATAAAGAGATGTAGGGATATGGCTGCATGATAGCACATGATCGATTTGGAATATTGGTGAGAGATTGTTGAGGAATTTTTCGGGAGAAGTGGCATAAATTGAGACGAAAATTGAGAATTGGCTTCAACTGAACTGGTGATTATTTGAGCAGATGAAGAATGCAAATTGAGTTAAGAGACATCAAGAAGTGGAAAAAATCGCTGTTTCTTTTTATAAAATTGCGTGTTTGACTAACATAAAGTCCGAGCCTGTGATTTAGTCTGAGCTTATGATTTGTTAAGTCGTTGGGTTGTAGTCAAGGATTTTTAGGTTTACTAGATTTTAGAGATTTATTACTCAAGCGTAGTCAGCTAACGAACTTCACGAGCGAAGCGAGTGAAGTGAGTGAGTGAGTTGAGGTGATTTGAGATAGTCAGTTAATTATGAATTTAGGTAGTAGTCGAGTTATTTGGATTGTTTTAGGCAGTTGAATAATTTTAGTCAATTGAGTCAGTTGGGATATATAAGTTTTGATGTCTTCCATTGAGAGCAATTGAAGTTGAGTTTATCTGAACACCTCACCATAACCACTTAGGTGCCACTTACTTGATCTTGGTAGTTTAAAACTAGTTATACTTTATCTCTACATTATGTAAGTTCACTCAATCACTTCACTCGCCTGGCTCGTGAAGTGTGAATATGCTACTTATTTCACTGAGCATATTTCTCCCCATTTGCATTACAGTACTGTTTTATCAAGGTTTATTGTAATCATGGTTTGTACATCTTGTGATTGCTGCTTTCCAAATCTGGAAATATTTTTACTGGCTGCAAATCGTGAGGTGAATGCGAACTTCAAGAGCGAAGCGATTGAAGTGAGTGAGTGGGTGAACTTACATTTTTATAGAGATAACTGAACGAACGAGCGAGCTTACATTTTTATAGAGATAACTGAACGAACGAGCGAGCTTACATTATTATAGAGATAACTGAACGAACGAGCGAACTAACATTATTATAGAGATAACTAAAGGAAAACTTTATGAGTGAACTTACATTATAAAAAGTGGGTGTTTGACGGTGGATGTTATCAGAATAATGTACTCTAAGGTGCTCAACATAAAGCTTGCAGACTCAAATAACTGAACTAATACAAACTACAACATCCACGAGTCATTGAGTTTGGCACCTGGAAAATTCTTATGATCTCACGAGGATCCCAACAATGTACTATGGTATCGGGAAATATGAATGGTCTTCTTTGAGTTTTCTGATCGGCCATCAATTCGTGGTATTTGTGATTTGGTGGAGTCCGACATCAACCCAAAGTTAAAGCTTGGTTTAAATAAAAATATACATGCGGGCATTGAAGTTATAGAATAATACTTTTGAAGTATCATAAAGATTAAGTGATAAGTAGATGCTGACATATGCTTATATCTGAACCGGTGACTACATAATAGACATTAGAGAAAGTATATAGTGTACTTGTGCTTCACTTTCATCAGTAGCCCACTGCTTTCATTTAGTATCGTATCACACAATGTGAATACATAAACTAAATCGCAATGATATGGATAAACTTAATTGGATTGTATACATATTTCTAGCTTTGATATTCACGACTTCTAAAACATGTTACTATAGCCAGCTTCAGTCACAAATATATACTTGAGCTTCGGCTGAAAAATTCACGGTTATAAGTGAACAGAAGTTTTAATGTCTATAGGTATTAAACCACTGGAGTCACTTTGTAAGTTCGTAAAACCATTTTTCACCAACCTCGTTAAGAAGAGAACTCTATTATATCCCGCTAAATTATCAACTAGAACACAACAAAATTGTAAAAATGAAAAATGTAAAAATGTGTTAATCGACATACTCCCCTTCACTTTCTATATAAGAATAAGTGCTAAGTACTAAAACTAGTTCGGCAATCCATAGATATACATTAGTAATTAAAACTCACTGACTTTGTCAGTACGTGAAATATATATACATTTGGGTTCTCATGACTTACGTCCACTAAATAAACCCAGTAATTTTTCTGACTTCACCAGTTCGTGAAATGAACCTGCTTGATATTATTCATTTGTGGAATGAACCTGCTTAGAATGTGAAGAAACATCTCTTCATATAATGGAAGTTCACTCACTCACTCACTTCTCTCGCTTCGCTCGTGAAGTTCGTTCGCTCGTTCGTTCATCAATCCGCAGTAATCGCCTGAATTAACACCCCCGCGGCAACACCAACATTCAAAGAGTCCACAATATCATCGTCCCTCCTTCCCTTCTCCAAAGCAACCAAAAAATCACTCCGTTGCTTTATTGAATTTTCCACTCCCGAACCCTCAGATCCCATAACAAGCATCACTGGGCACTCCGCTAAAATTCCCAGCAATTCTGACGCTGGCACAAACTTATTGCGAAGATTGACCTCAAGCGGACTGTCTCTCCCCGCAGCCGTCACTATTGCCCACCCGTTCTGTCTTGATTTATCCACAAATTCAACTGCATAGCTGGCTTCATATATAGGCATCATGTCCATACTGCCAGCAGAAGCCTTATTCGTGATAGAACCGAGGCGTGCCAGGTTTTCACGCGGTACAACTATGAGATCCACGCCAAAAAAGTAGGCTGATCGAATTACATTGCCCAAGTTTTGCGGGTCTGTGATGCGATCAAGGTAAAGAGCCAACGGGTATTTTTGGCTGCGAATTACCCCAACCTTTTTTTCTGTGGGAACTTCGTCACGAGGGTTTTCCATAGTGAGAGAAAAAGATCCTGGGGTTGCACGTCCTAATTGTGTGATAAGTGGAACTTCCAAACGACGGGTTTCCAAGACCACACCATTATGTACACCGTTCCTGGTTAATCTATTAAGATATTGGCTCAGTTCGCAATATTTCACACGAATGCCCATTTTCGTGGCTTCCTGGATCAACTCGAGATCTTTGCAGTTACATACGTAAAGTCGAGTGAATGCGCCTCTTTTTTTGGCTCTGAGTACTGAACGGACTGCGTGGGTTCCGTAAACGTATTCAAGAACAGTAGACTCTGGAGGAAAGTAGTTTTCACTGGTTTCGTTATTTTGATCTGGGTTTGGGGTTTTTTTATTTGCCCTTATTTCCTCCCGTTGTTTCCTTTCCTTTTGTCTCATTTCCTGCTCTTTTTGCATCTGTAGGTTGTGGAAATACGCCCTTTGTTTCCTCCTTCCCTCATTTTTGCGTTCGAGCCGGTCCTTTTCGGATTGCGAAAGGTTACTGTATTTGCGCATGAAAAATTCATCTTTAGAGATGCCCTTTTTGTCCCAAATCTTCTGAGATTTTGGTTGGAATGGGAGGTTGTTTTCGAAAACGCGTGATCCCTGTCCGTGTGGCTTGAAGGGCACTTTACGCTCAAAGTTTTCCACTAGTGTTTTGGAGGTTGTGGAGAAGAGGCGGAGCATGATGCGATGGTTTTTTATTCCTCAAATAAAAAAACGAGCGAACTTCATGAGCGAAGCGAGTGAAGTGAGTGAGTGAGTAGAAGATAACTGAATGAGTGAGTGAGTGAACTTTCATGAAGTAGGAGATACTTAGTGAGTGAGTGAACTTTCATGAAGTAGGAGATAACTGAATGAACGAGCAAATTCACGAACGAGCAAATTCACTCACTTTGTTCGTGAATTAGTGAGTGAGCTTAATGAATATGAGATATTCTAGTGGACTACGCAGTTCCTCTATAAACAGGTACAAACTTATGATAACTAATACTATGGTCATATGTTTGTCATATAAAATGGTTTATTCAATAATATATTTGCACCCACTCAGTAAATTTTATCATCAGACCTTTATCTTTATCATTACTTTATCACCCAGTCAGTTTGAGCATTATCAGACAGTTTGAACGTTATGAGACAGTTTGAACATTGTCACTCGAAAAAATATTATCACACAATATTTGTATCACTCACTCACTCAGTTTGATCTTGATCACTCAATATGTATATCACTCAGTATGTGTATCACTCACTCACTCACTTCACTCACTTCACTCACTTCACTCACTTCACTCACTTCACTCACTTCACTCACTTCACTCACTTCACTCACTTCACTCACTTCACTCACTTCACTCACTTCACTCACTTCACTCACTTCACTCACTCCACTCACTCCACTCACTCCACTCACTCCACTCACTCACTCACTGACTGACTGACTCACTCACTCACTCACTCACTCACTTCACTCGCTTCGCTCGTGAAGTTCGTTCGCTCGCTCGTCGCTCAAAACAAAACACCCTTTGTCGAAGGCACATCATCCGTACCATTACTCGAAATCGCTTCCTTAATCGCTACAGCCATAGCCTTAAATGCACTCTCCGCACGATGGTGATCATTGAACCCCCGCAAACAGTCAACGTGCAAAGTAATGGCAGCACCCTGCGCAAAACTCTCAATCACATGCGGAATCATTTCACACAGAAGATCGCCGATCTTCTCACGCTTAAGGCCGAGGTCCACTACCGCAAAGGGCCGATTAGAGAGGTCTACCACTGCGCGGCTGAGGGCCTCATCAAGTGGAGCAAATCCGGTACCAAAGCGCTTAACTCCCTTCACTTGTCCGAGGGCCTTGTGGAATGCCTGTCCGAGAGTAATTCCCACATCTTCTGCTGTGTGATGGTCATCGATGTGAAGGTCACCGATGCATTCGACGATGAGCGACCAGCCACTGTGTTTAGCCAATGCGTGGAGCATGTGATCAAGAAATCCTATTCCTGTTTGAACATTGATGACTTGAGCTGATGAGTTTTGGGAGGCATGAACGGTGTTCGATTCGGACTTTGGCTTGTCAAATATGCTTTCGACTTCAAGGTGACCACCATCGAGTGATATGGCGATTTGAATTGAGGTTTCGTTGGTTGTTCTCTTTATGGTTGTAGATCTCATGATAATGACTAATTGATTGAAGTTGAAAGGAACAAAAAGGGAAGGTGAAAAATTGGATAAGAAAATGGGAAAGATAAGATCAAAAATATATGCAAAGATATCTGAACGAACTCACAAACAGAATGAGTGAGTGAGTGAGCAAAAATATATACAAGGATATCTTCACGAACTCACGAACAAAGTGAGTGAGTGAGTGAACAGAAATGTATACAAAGATATTTGAACGAACTCACTCACTCTGTTCGTGAGTGAACAGAAAATATACACAAAGATAATTTCACGAACTCATACTTCGAACTATAATATAGATATCTGAACCAACTCTTAAATATAGAAATAAAATGTAGGGTTTGAAAAGGTAGAGAAATGAAAAAGTTGAGAAATGAAAGGAAGAAGGAGAGTGTATTTAGTGGATGTTACTGAATAATAGAGGAAATCACTATTGAAAAATAGAGGGAATAGAATAAGGAAAATAAAGGAAATATATCCAGGTACAACGCCATTCTCATTAAGAGTTGAAAAATAGTCAATGTGTTTGGAGAAAAGTAGAGGATAAATGTAGAGTACCGAAAGATAGAATATTGATGGTAGTGGCAAGGATGATTGGATAATGAGAAATAGAAGTGAAGCGAACGAATGAGCGAAGCGAGTGTGCGAGTGAGTTAACTATATACAGAGACAACTGAACGAGCGAGCACGTGAACTTATATTCACCCCTATGACGTATTATTGATCCTTGTTACCGCTTCTCACGCGGCGCTAGATGTAATACAATGGAACTTAAAATCAAAGTATTTTTTCTCGTGATTGGCAAAGTGAGAACAAATTTGCAGCCAAATTGACCCAAAAAGTTAAACAGAAAATTGCAAAGCTAAACAAAATTGGCTTACAATTAATGATAGGAATACTGAGATAAAAGTGGTCGGCGAACTTCACGAGCGAAGCGAGTGAGTGAGTGAGTGAGTGAGTGACTGACTGACTGAGTGACTGAACATACATTACAATAGAAATAACTAAGAAAACAAACTGAATGAGACTTTGGACGAGTACAAAACGATGGCTTTTCCCTAATTTGACTCCTCTTGAGGATATCGTGGAGCACTAAGGCAAAACGGTAGAACGAACAGGGAGAGCTTGTAAGTAGCCAAATTGACGTCATTAATTGGGGTCTTCCCAGCTTATCAATTCGTTAGCATGCTAAAAATATATTCAGCGTATTTTGAGCCCTAGAACCAAACATGGATAAAGTTTTATTTAAACCTACGTACTTATGTCTAATCATCTAAGAATCACAATCAGCCCTAAGTGCATCTACACTATATAGCAAATAATTCATTAGAAATATACCCCCTTCTCCTGTACAAACTCCACCTGTTCTACTTCCAGTAAGGGCTCTAGATTCGCGGCCAAATCTCACCCCTTCGTGACCGTCTTGTGCTCATGGCCACAAATTCACAAAAGTTACTCCAACTTTCGTTCCCAAAATGCCTGATAAGAAGACTAGTCGGTGTGGTAGCTGACTGTAGCTCTTCTTCAGGTTCCTTCTCTTTGTAGGCTCTAGGTGTCTGCTGCCTATTTTCAGTGCTGGTGGAGTCTGCAAACTCTTGTCCCCAAAGCAGTGAAAAAATCAGAAGCACCGACAGTCCAAGATTGGTGAGGTTAGTGTAGATACTACTTTCTGAAGATGTTTGCTCGAAGACAGGATGGTCTTCGACTTCCAAAGTGAACACCATGGGCTGTGGAGTGAGTTCGGAAGGAGCTGGCGTGAAAAATTCCGTGGGCGATGGAATTTCTTCAATATTATCAAGCAAATCCTCTGTAGTATCTTTTTCAGTATCAACCTTGTTAGCTTCTGGAATAATTTTGCTATTTACAAACTCTGCAAACTGCAAGATTAAATTTGCCTCGCTAGTTGAAAGGCAAATTTTAGCTTTTGGCTTTGCTTTCTGCCTCTTGGCCATCTTGCTTTCGTGCTTGGTCAATCGAGTCTTAACCGTGGGCTTAACTGTGGGCTTCTCATTATAGTTTCGCTCGGGCGAAATATGAACCACTGTATCAGTGGGAGCCGCAAAAACAACAGTATCAGCTACAACCGTATCAACTTGTGAAACACAAACAACAGCATCAACAAGCTGAGTGAGTGAGTACCTGGAAGATGTGGTTGTGGGAGTTTTGGCAGATTTCAAGTCTTTCAAATCTTCCTGTTCAAGGAACTCAAATGCTTTGGTCAACTCTCTATCGAGCTCAGTGAGTTCAGAGTTTGTTGAGCCGTTGGTTCCATGATCGACCAAAGCTTCTTTCTTAGTTTGGTCCTCAACAAGAGTTGCTTCCAATTTTTTGCAAACAATTCTCGTAGTATCAGCTTTCTTCAGTTCAAAAAGGGCTTCAAGTGTAGCCTTTTGAATGTTAGCAGAGTCAAGCTTTTTCGTGTGCACTTCAGCAGAATCAATCTCAGCAAAAGGTAAGGTTTCGGTTGTGAGATCACCATCATTTTCAACTTCAATATCTTCCAAGGCAATAATGATTGAATTCTTGCCTGCTGTAGGCATTTCCAATTCAAGCACCTCCAATTCATGCTCGATCATTGCAGATTCACAATCTGCAATGGCTGCAAAATTTTTCAGTCCTGCATACTTTTCCTTTTTCACAAAAGGAAGAAGTCCGTATTCACGAGGATTGAAGTTATCCCAGCAGCTGGACAGCTTCAAGAATCGGCTTTGTGGAAGCAAGTGATGAGTCTTGGTTTTTGGAGCTGGCAGGCTAACACTGCGGAACATTCCCATTCCATAATATATAGCAACTTGAGCATCAACAGTGGATTGGGTTTCTAAAGTAATGCCATCTTGAGAATTTCCATTTTTCACGAGGTCCTGGTTAGAGTCAATTAAGTTAGCTAATTCAACGACCGGAAGATCTTCTGACAATGGAGCAGATTCACCAAGCACTGTCTCGGAAAAACCGATTTCAATGGGGGCGAGAGAGGGAGTAGTTCCCTTCACTATTTCAGCAACATTGTCAGTGTTTGCTTTTTTGGCTCTCCTTTTCTGCTTGGAGGGCCTATTTTTCCGCTTTTGCTTTGGGACTTTTTCTTTCTCTTTAACCTCAAGCTTGGTAGCTCGTTCAGTTGGTTTAGTTGGTTTAGTTGGTTCAGTCGCGTGTTCAGTTGCGTGCTCAGTCTTTGTCTTTTTGCTTCTTCCTGTGCGTGTTAACCAAGACTTTTTCTTCTTGGGTTTTTGTTCAGCCACAAACCCAGTTTCCCTTTGTGTCTTCTTCTCAGTCTCCGCCTCCTTCTCCTCAAACTTCTCATCGGTCTTCTCGATCAACTCACCCACATTCTCCTTGGCTACCTCGACGCTCTCGATCTCCTCGACCCTCTCAATATCCCCAAGCTTCTCATCCTCCTCAAGCTTCTCATCCTTCTCTACCTCCCTTTCAACCTTCTCAACCTCCTCCTTTTGAACTCTGGCGACCTGCTTAGCCTTCCACCCTCTTCTCCCTCTGGGCTGACGCCCACGACACTTTCTCTGAGACTTAGCTTGGGTAGTTGCGGAATTCATTGAGTTTGTGGTTTTGTAAAATTGTGAATTTGGATGTCCACAAAAGCAGCTTGAGTTTTTCGCAGCCATTCCAATCGGGAATGGCATACAAGATTTAAAATTTGCAGATTAGCGGTTTGTGGACAGAGATGTGGGGAACCGACTTCATATGAGAAACACATTTCCACTCTTGTATATGTTCTTTTATAATGAAAGATTACTTGGTGTTCAATTTTTGGATTGTAACGGGCACTTTTGAAAAACAGAGAAAGAAAGACTAGTTTGACTGCACTACAAGGGAAAGGATTGAGTAGATTGAGTCAATCGATGCGGAATTCTATGTTAGTTTGACAGCCAGACTTCCATAGGCTGATAGTAATTTGATAGCAAACACTTTAGCATTATTTATACACAGCGCTTGGTTTTATTCTTGAAGAATTTGTGAGAGTTGAAAGATAAAGGCTGACATTCGAAGAAGTGTCGATCGAAGTCACCAAGTGAATTCTGGAGAAGTCATTATTATGGTCATTGCCTACTATATACATGGGGTGATATCTTGGCTCAAGATGATTTAATACTTTTGATCGTGCATTACAGGGATAAGTATGGCCACTTTCTATGGGGTGATGCAGGGCCATCACTTATCTTAACTCACTCAATTATATTAACTCGCTTAATCAGGCTCGCTAATTCGTTCAGTCCGCTCGTTCAGCTATCTCTACTTAAGTAAGTTCACTCACTAACTCACTTCACTTGCTTTGCTCGTGAAGTTCGCTCGCTTGTAACAGTGAAAATAAGATAATAGGGAAAACTGAAAGATGTACAGTTAATCAAATAAAATCGTGAATATTTGTAATGCAGTGAAAGTATTAAAGGGGAGTTGGAATCGTATGCTGTGGTAAAAGATAAACTCAAGGAAGAGTTCAAGGTTTTGCTATTTATGTGACCGAATGTGGGATGGTCGAGCAGGGGCAAAATCAACTTTACGAGCGAAGAGAGTAAAGTGAGCGAGTAGACGTTGGCTAATTAGAAGAATTAAACGAGCTTTAGGAGCTAAGCGAGTAAAGTGAGTGTGTGGACGGTAATAGTGAGTGAGTATTACAATAATGTAAGCGAATAAATAATGATAATATAAGAAAATCAGTGATAAACTAAAGTGACCGACTGAATAAATTAAGATACATAAGTGGATAAACAATAAAGTGAGTAGCATAAGTGGATAAGTGAATGTTTAAAGTTAAAATTGAAATTGACATGGGTAACTTCTACTCAATAGGCGACGACACTATTCAATAATCTCGCACCTTCATAGATTGGTAGATATATACCACCATCTTCTGTTCGTTATGATGCTGCAAGTTTGCTGCTATTTTTAACGGTACGTATTTTGCTGCAAAAGAATTCCAGTATAAAAAGGTTAAACTGGACTCTTATTTATACACCTTTCTACAACCAATGAGTAAAAAACCTATTTATTTCCAGTTGCATAATTATGACATACTAACTATCTATTATTCAGTGATTTCTAATATCAATCACCTTATACAGTTTCTTACATCCTCACATTGCCTTTATAACTACGAGTTTGTGACCATTGACGCATCATAATTGAATTGAACTACCAACCACTGGCCCAAAACCATTCAAGGGATCTTTCAGCAAATTTGGTCTTTCGAAACTTAAGCACACTAATTGCACGTCTGAGTCACGTGATATACAAAAACTAAACTTATTTATATAACAAAACCAATTTTCACTTGCCACTCCGAAACTACACCATCACGTGACACAAACCAAATACTCTGCCATTCACGCGAGTGTCAGTTAATAGATCAGTCCATACCGACCTCGAGTGATCCAATAACAAACCAAATTGTATCCATGTTATCCTACATGGACTACCTCAGCAACTGCTTTAATGTGGCCACGGGCTGGAATGCAGACGGCTTTGCAAACATCACAGGCGTCTCAAGGGGAATCCTCGACTTCACTGTCCCCAGCAGCTTACGCTTAGAAGTATCGTCTCAAGTCACACCACAGCTGGCACTGAGCTTTACTCTTTCAAACAAAAATTCCGTCAATGGGTCGGTTTCATACTTGTACTCGTCGGTCGGCTTGAAAACAGAGGGAACCAAGGTGATTGACGTGCGGCAATATCCCAAGGAAGAAAAGCACAAAGAACTGTTTTCAAACTTGTCAGATGAACAAAGCTCAGTAGGCGCTTTTTCAAGCCTCAAAACCAAGAGAACTCTTGGCTCTTTGCTTTACGGCCGAATGTACTTTCCCGGCTCTGCTTTAGAAGCCATGGTCATCAAACTGTTGCTGCATAATACGCGTATTCTTGCAAAGTGTATCAGCAACCCACATCTTGCATCCAATGGGACTATGATCGTGTACCTCCAACGAAGTACTCCGCGGCTACTGAGTGAAGCAATATATTCAACCAACGAGGCGCTTGTAGGACTCCGGTGCTTGTACCTGTTCTTTTCTGGCGATGATCTGTCGGCGCTGGTGGGTACCGAACTTTGGTATGCCGCTGGCTCAATGCTGCCGGGGCTTCTGACTGCGTTCCGGTACTCTCTTCGTGCAACGGATACACCATTAACGATGACCTTGGCAATGAATCCAATCCTTGGGCATATATCGCTGACATACTCTGTTAAAACCTCACCGGCACTGATGTTCAGCTCGCGGTATGACTTCAATTTGTACTCTTACAACAGCAACTTAACTGTGGGATTTGAATTGTACAAGAGGAGTAGAATGGAGGGAGATGGAATGAAAGGAAATGAAATTCGTTGGGAAGAAAGAGTAGGGTTGGAGGAGGGTGTGGGGTTAGGAGAAAATAAAAAAGGAGGCTGGGAAAGAGACAATGTTTGGGCCAAAAGTAAGGCCGTAGATACCAGATTTGCAACCAGAGATGAGAAGAAGTACAGAAAGAAGAGTCCCAAAAACAAGAATGCCGATATTATACAATACAGACAGGAAGAGATTTGTGGCAAGCTTCGTGGGGACAACAAAGAATTGGGTCTGAATACGTTTTCCAGTGTTTTCAAGTTCTCCACGTCACTCAATGATAGGCTCCTTAGCGTTCTTTGGGAGGGCAGGTTGCAGGACTTCCTAGTCAGCACTGGTGCAAAAGTTAATTTGAATGAACTGTATCTGCCTGAGATTGCCAAGTTTGGAATCAGTTTTAGCTACTCGTGTTGAGATGAATAAGGAATGAAGTTAGGGGTATAAATCATATCAAGCGTTCTAACTGGTATAATAGGGATATTGCTTTTTGTGTGTATCGCAGATTTGCGTTTTTCGAGTAGATGCATACGACTAGAGTTCGGTCCGTAATCAACAGAGGATTCAAACTTGATTCGACTTCGTTCAACTTTAACTTAACTTTGCATACTCAATACAAACACCTCAACTTTCAACTTTACCCCTTCCGCCCAATGATTCCATCATTTCAATAACATCACAGCTGTTGATCACCCAATTAAATCTACTATACTCCTCCCAACTCATCTCCCACAGTATTCTCTATTCTTTCCAACTTATTTTTCATTTTTCATCCTTTCATCTTTTTTCATTTTTTTTTAACTCACTTTTCACCATGAACAACGAACTCCTCCGCTTGTTCAAAAACTCCCGGGTGGCTCAGGTGGCCAAACCCATACTGAAGGACATCCGTGGAAGCTCAGTGGTCCCCACCCATCAGGTCATTTACACCCCCAAAGGCAGTGCAATCCGCCTGGACTTTGGCTTGAAGTCGACTTTGCCCAAACAGATCGGGTACTCACACATTGCGTTCAACGACATTGACAACTACAAAAACATGCCAGACGTGGAAAAGTACACCGGTAAAATGCACAACCGTCTCAAGTTCCGGGAAATCGGAGTTGCGGTCAAGCCATCCAGCTCACATGCCCTTTTCCCGACCACCAACTCGGCCAAACGTTCTCAATCTGACTTGGAGGTGATGACCGAGTTATTCAACTTGAGCATGAGCTGTTCACCTCGCGAATTGGCAGAGGTTCTTGCCAAGAACAAGAACATACACAGAATGTATCAGAAATGGTTGAGCGAAAAACACCCTGAGGTGCTTTTGGAAAAAAGACTTGATTCTGATTCGAAACTGCTTGTCAAGCAGTTTTTGAATGACAACGCCGCACGCATCACAAGAAGGCAAAAGGTTTTGGCGGATTTTATGAAGAGTGATAAGTCCTCGAAAGCCACTCAGATCCGGTACACCGACAAGCCTTGTGTGCAAGGTAATGCGGGTTTCTCTTATCTTCAGCCAGGAAGATTGGCTAATACGCCTAATGGGGTCAAGTACGGAAGCATTGTTCCGGGCAGAATTGTGGGGCAGCGTGAGGCTGCTATTGGTGGAGTCATTGCCAGTGTTCAGGATACCTCCATCAGACAGCAGATCAACTACACTCAGCACCAGGGTGGTAGAACCACGAGACAGTTCAACATGCCATTCAGAATCGCAGGTGTTCTGTTGGCCAACAATGGTGCTGTAAATGTGAGTGCTTCTGGAGTTGAAGCAGGCACGTGGATGAAGAACTCTGTTTTGGAGAGCCCAGGTAATTTCAGAAAGACTCCACGTATGAACGAGAGTAAGCAGGATGAAGATTTGAACACTTTGTTTGACATTCTTAGGGTTTAATGAATCCTACTGATAGTGAACAGATACGACCTACCCTGATAGGAGTTGGGCTGAACTCGAGTGTGGTCTAGTGGTTACGAGCTGATAACTCAGCGTGTAAATAGATTATAACAAAGTATTAATATTTACTAGTGGGTAGTTTTTAACTTGAGTTAATGTTCCATGAATTGTTTTGAGAGTAATTTTGGTGAGGATCGTCAACAGGTGATCAAAAGGGAAATCAACGATATTTCAAGTGAGAACAAACAGGATGTTTTAGTAGTTTCAATAATGCCAAGGCATATGACGAGAGATAAAGTCGTAATGTTTGATTTATATAGGCAGGAATAAAGAAAACATATTCTAATACTTGGAATTACTATCATACCTAGTTTTGAAGAACCATCCGTAAACTCTGGATATCATACCGAATGATCAAATAAAGTGTTTTTTTTTTAGAGTATTCCTTGCAAAATATTCCTATAATGAATGCAAACTCTGTAATATTCTCACATGGTTTACTGTTTTTTTCTATGAGATCTGACTTTTGAGTTACTGTCACTCTTTAGATTATGTAATTTTTGTAAAGTGTGTATTATGTAAACATCAAAAAGAACATATAGCGGTATCTAATAAGAGCTAATAAGAGTAAAGAAGTTGTGGGTTTAATATTCCAAGCAACCCTATTATTTTGAAGGCCGGAGTAGAAACAAAAAAAAAATAAAAGTAATGACTCCTAGGCGGTTCGAACGCCTGCATCTTTACGATAGTAGAACTTGAGTCTACCGCCTTAACCACTCGGCCAAAGAGCCAGAACTTATAAAAGAGAACTATTCAAAGAGTTACATAGATAAAATTTAACTGGATTGACGATCAATGTTTCAGAATAAGAGGAGGAAGGCATTGTTTGTAGAGGGGGTTTTTATTTGATACTAACATGGGATACCTATGCTCATGTAAGTAGATAATTTTCCTCCTGTATAGTAATACATAAATGTGAAAAAGATTGAATACATGATTTACCTGTTTTCACCCGTTGGGTAGATTCCCCACTCAAACGGCTTTAATCTATGTCCAATTCCCCACTCATATGGCTTTAATCTATGTCCATTGGGGTTACGATTATAAATTATTTGGTATGGTTTCTATTTTGTGTGCACTTGGAAACACTCAGAATGTGTCTAGATTAAGATAATTCATGTTGAAATTGTTCCCTTTGGCAAACTGCCAACTATTGGAAAGTTGAGGTTCATGATTACTTCGTAATAAGTCATAATTGGGAATATAGAGGTGTCCAAGGAGTCATGTTGCTCATAAAGTAATTCGTTTACGAGAGAATTGTGTAAGGCACTGGAGGTGCTAGGACTATATATAAGACTACTCTACCAGGACTGCACACAGTCCTGGTCCAAGACGAGATATTGACAAGAAAACTACGTCGGTATTCTCCGCTCCAGAAACTGGCCAAGTTCGGCCCATGTCTTGAAACCTTCCCGTACTCAGCCCATCCCGAGCCAACGGCATAAGCCTGAACTTACGGGTATAAGTATGCCCTAAATATTCAATCTAAATAAACAAGTAACACACAAGCTATTCTCTGACCTAAAGGGTGGAAACCTTAACATATTGAACAAAACTGGAATGAGATCGAATTAAGAATTGAAGTCTGTGGTGTATTCAACGTAGACACCAATTTAGGAAGGATGGCTTGTAACATACCCTATCAACTTTGTAATGGAGAAGATCCGGAAATCTTTCAAGTCACAGGAGCCATAAGAACTATACGCACAAAATACTATTTCATTCCCACTGACTTCAAAAGGGAATTCTTGAACATAAAGAATGGAACACGGATACAAAAGTTGGGCCAGTCAGTCAATAATTCAGTTATTCACTCACTCACTCACTCACTCACTCACTCACTCACTCACTCACTCACTCACTCACTCACTCACTCACTCACTCACTCACTCACTCACTCACTCACTCACTCACTCACTCACTCACTCACTCACTCACTCACTCACACACTCACTCACTCACTCGCTCGCTCACCCACTTCACTCGCTACGCTCGTGAAGTTCGTTCGCTCATGAAGTGAATTAGTAAAATTCGTTCGCTCGCTCGCCCAA